>JAHQIW010003528.1:0-83021 GCA_019055375.1 Parelaphostrongylus tenuis
AAACCTACACTGCACATATTGCTTACTAACTTTGCTCATCTCCTTGCGATGTATGATGAAAACTGGATTACATTTGTTAGTTTTCGATGTTTCATCGAAGAGGAAGGTAGTACAAAACTTCTACAGTGATGCCAAAGCACACTTCTCACCTAAAAAGATTATATTGTTTGTTTGATTGTTTGCACGTTTCTTCCAGCGCAACTTCCTTGATCTCATAGGAATTTTAACCAGTTATATATCCTCTCTGAAATTCCATTGGTGATTAAATTTTCCAATATAAGAGTGATAAGATATGGGCAGAACTTAAACTTCAGATGGTCCTGGAATCAGCAAATACGCTTTTTTGGGACTCACGTGCTATTCAGTTCATCAACCCGAGATGCTCTGCCTTAATCTCGGCTATGTTTCAACTCCATCGGGGCAATCACTAATGTACGTAGCCAACATGGCCCAACAGAAGAGGCTCAGCCCTTTTGCGCTAAAACAATCGATTAGGCTTTGCACAAATAACTTTGTAAAAGTTTAACTCATTGAGCTGTTAATCTTTGTGCAATCCAGAGCACAACAGACCACTCGTCAACCACTTAGCATTTCTTTGCTTACCACGTAATTAAGTTGGAAAAAACTAGCAATTAAGCCCACTACTTGAGGTGCTCCAGGAATTCGTCCCTCTCAAGTTTACGCTACTTTGAGTCACCAAGATAAACGTCTTGTAAAAAATAAAAACACTTCAAGTTGTTGCAGTTTTTTCATTTAAAGGCGTGGGAAGCATAATAATTGGGGTTGTCGTGCAACAGATACATATTCGATGGTTTGTGCTAATCCCAGATCAAAATAATCCTTCCCTTTTGAGTTAGCAGATTTGCTTTCATTCTATTGTAAACATTCCATCTCATCCAAAAAGAAGGCAAACGCCTGTGATCAGCCCGAGAACAAGGCTCGGGACAGATTAACAAAGCTATCTTATGATTCTAAGTGAATTCTACTCGACCACCATCAACGACATTCATAAATAGACAAGTTCTCAAGATGAAGTCAAACGCACACAGATGGTCAAAGAACTTCGTGAATGGTGGATGCTAGAAAGCGAGTCATATAAGGAAAGTGGAAGAAGGACGTCATGTGAAGCCTAATCGAGTGAATGAATGCTTGAAGCCAGTCAGTTGAACAAGTCGGCAATGAGTGAAGTAAATGCTACTTAAGATTAATGAAGTTCCCGCCTAAAAAAGATGCCAAACCTTTTTGAGTTGTACACAGAATTGTTTATCACTTCCATATCAATCCGATAGATATAATTTTGTTCAGAATCTTTTATAAACACATGAAGTATTCAAAGTCGATAGCAGATAGTACTACGTTGGATGAGTAAAATTCTGGATAGAAACCATATTGCTTTGAAGTTTTTGTTGTTTATTTTTGTCCTCATGGCAATATTCGATATGATAACGTCCATAACGATGCCGAAATGTGAGCAAACTCAGAACTTTATATGGACCTCGAACCCACGATTATGCACCTCGAATGTTTACGTGCTATCTACTGATGTTCTCACCTTGCCTTTCTCTTAGCCATATCTCAATTCAAACGGCACTATCAGTAATAATTTGTCAAAACGAATCATTCAGAGGACAAAGTTTTGACTTATATTTACTGCTCCCATCTCAGAGCTCCCGTTTGCAACCAGATATCGCTAACATGCTATTTTTTGGGCTAGAACGTACGTAGCACCACGACAAAAACTTTTGGAGGATTTTTAGGCAATTTTCTCAATTCGTTGAGTCACACGTTTTTTTTACGCAACAGGCAACGCATTAAGACGAAAATGTCGTAGTTTTCTAATAACTTAGATTTCTAAAACCACTTTAGAAAATTTAATCGTAAACAAATACTTGAATATGACAAAAGAGGCTTCAAATAATGATATTTCTGGTTAGAACAACCAAATAATATGCCTGATAGTTATTTTTGAGCCATGCATGTGGTCTGTTATGAGCACTTATGCAGTACAATACACGTCTTTGGGCCTTGCAGCGTCGTCGATTGCACGGCGGCTTCCGTCTGAGCCGTCTTAAGCGTGATCTAAAGAAACACTCAAACGAAACGTATGATATACTAGGCGATAGCCAAGAATAGTTGAGTGTACAACACTGCGCATTCGGGGATTTTATCATTTATCGGCATGTGTAAAACGTTCGTCGACAGCTTCTGTGTGTTTGAAGTTTCTTCCCCAAGAGCAATTGGCTCAGACTAAAGGCACCGTGCAACTGGCGAGTATGAATTACGGAAGCACGTGTATTGTACTGTATAGGTGCTCATAACAGCCCACCTGCAAGGCTCAAAATTATTTATTAGTGAAGTTGAAATTTGAGCGTGATGTTAGGAAAATACAAGAAACGAAAGGAGCAAAACAAGAAATCTGATAACATATTTTGATCATTTCATGAAATCTGTTACGGCACTTATGAAGTGCTAGACTTTCGGCCTTCCAACCTCATCGGCAGCACGGTGTCTTTTTGTTTAAATAGTTCCTCGGGAACATGCCGCTACATAGAGGAATCAGCGGCAAACTTTTTACACGCGCCACTACGGTGGAAGGATCACTGTGGTGTTTTTTCAGACCGACTGATTGTCGATTGCATGGCGTACGCTTGTTACGTGGCATACGTAATGAAGCCTTTCAATCGTCTAACTGAGATCTCGCTCAAAAACAATATAATTTGATAACAAATTTTGAGCTTTCCATTATGCTTGCCACGACACTTTTAAGGTGTATAAGGTATACACGTGTTTCTGCTTTTCAGCCCCATTGAAACCACGGCGCCTTTCGTTTGAGGCAATCCCTTGTAAGAGCGTATAACCCATACACAAAAGGGAATCACTGCACGTGGATGAAAAGATCACTTCACTGCAGAAATAAAAGATTACTACAAGTGTACTGATAAAGTCACCCGACATTGTTGTGATATCAAGTAATATATTGTTTCGACCGAGGTCTCAAAAAAACCGAGTATGAAGGTATTGTCCAAGTGTCATATTTTGCTCTTGAACCTCAGAAATCTGGAATAATAGCTCAAACAGTTTCTTCATGCTACGAAATCCTTTTGTCAACGTCCAAGTTCGCTGTTACCTAATGACAAATTCGGTGTTCGATTATAAAAAATCACACATTGGTTAAACTTCGGCTTCCGAACACAATTAATGAGTGTGGTACCTACAAATATTTAGCATATGCCAAGGTATTTTCAAAACTCTTGCCTAAAGAAAATTTACAAGTCAGAATTACTTTTTGTGGACCACTTTAATGGATTTCAAAACTAAAACGGGGCTCAATGATTTTCTCGATGCTCTGATGTTTTTCTTTCGAGCGCATAATTTGCTTGTTCAGGAGCACAGCAAGGAATGGTTGTTCGGAAACGTCGCTTGCCGAGTTTGGCTTAGTGCCGATGTGTGGCTGTCAACGGCGTCCATTTACAACTTGTTGGCGATCTCTTTTGATCGTTACATGGCTGTACGTCAACCAATACGCTATCCAACCATCTTATCCAAACGGTACCGTTTTTGACTATTGAATTGAAAAACCGATCATATGTTAATCCTTTCATGACTTCATGCATTGATTTTGGAGCACGTGGTGCAGTGATTATAGTGTTTGGAGCACGCTGTACAGCATTTAGACTATTTTCTTGAGCAGCTTGATTTATTTGAGATTTTCTACCAACTTTGTGAGTCGTAGAATAAAACAATGATTTCAAAAAGTTAGTTTACTGCATTTTTTTAGTGACATTCAATTGCCTTATTAATAGATTGGCATGTGCTACCGATGAGGCTCCCGAAGATGCCGAAACGTGCGTCTAGCATTAGAAGTGGCATACCAGATTTTATGAAAGCTTCAAAACATTCAGTCAAACTATATTGAATCATCAGATTGCCACAAAAGTATTACAGTTTTGCATAAGAAAGACCCTAAGCGGAATATAAACGAGTAGGAGTGATTTAATGAGATCCTGCTGGGCTCTTGACTTTACTGCTTTATTTATTATTTCTTATACCTTGTTGAAAATCTCCACCTGTTGAGCAAACTCCAACATTCTGTGGGATTCATATGGGAGGTCCAACATGAATTTCTCTGAAAACGTGCACGTCATTGCTCTCTTATTTGCCGCTGAGTTTTGATGATAGCCAACTGTTGCGGAAATTTCTTGTACATTTTGAAGACGAACAAGGCGATTGTACGATAGGACGAGTGATAGACACGGCGCGATTCCCAACGTGAACCTAGAAATGGTTCAAACATCATGAAGGTAGTAATAAGAGTTAGGCTATAAAATTTATCATTACTCGCCATCACTTATGTGCATGAATGCAAAGAAAGGTGGAAGAAGCTAAAGGATCTTACGCGATGGTAGGTATTTAGAAAGTAGCTTAGTGCGTTTTTATTAAAGCTCCAGGTGTTAACAGATCTAAGGGTAAAGATGAATTAAAGTTCTTATCACGGTTAGGATGACGAACCTTGAGATATTAATCTTTGTACATCTTCAAAAACGAAATTGCATGTACTTTGGTGTGCACCTACGAGGTGTCTTTTCTCTGAAATTAACAGAAAACAATACTCATAATAGGGCTGAATTTTTCCCATTCACTGGCCCAGCAAAATGAGTTTTCAATCAGAATACGGTCTCTAGTACTTAGTTACATGATTAATTGAGCAATCTATCCTCAAGAAACACGAAGAATTATGAAGTCTCGTTAGGGTGGCAAATTCCTCGATTGAGCAAGATTTGTCGTAATGCTCCTTCATGCGCTCAACATCCCGTCAGCGCAAAAGATCACTTGTGATTACTGAGCAAAATTTCATAGAACTTAAAACAAATTGAGGTTCCCATGAAGTTCACGCATTTCTAACTGGTCTACTTCGGTGCATAAAAATTTCTTCTTTAACTTTTGTAATCAATCGAGAGCTTATCAAGTGTGGATGCAATCTCAGGTGACCTACGGAAACTAGTCTGCTCAATAATTTTCTACCTGAATATTTGAACGAGTCTTGTCACGAAAAAGAAAAGAAAATGAGCTCTGTATATGGTTCTGCATGAGTCAGATTCTGACTACGATTGATTACAAGCGCTCTGAGAGAACACTGTTTTTACCAAAGTTGACCTCAGAAAATGTGTGGCTTCCATAGATCCTATCTTGTCGCCTGCCTGTTGCCTATCCGTTGGAAAATTCCGCGCAGATTTAGCGGTGTTTGCTCCTATGTTTTGTTAGAGCTGCGTAATCGGTTATGGAGAGTCTCCGGGGCACAATGATGCGGCTTCTTCACTGCTCTGCAATTTCTAGTAGATTACGCTCGACAAAGGAAGATAAGGTCTAGATGTGTTGATCACAAAAAAGTCTCTTCGGTATAAAGGCACAGTTTATGTATAGATGAGTATAAATGCATGTATACACATATATATGAGCATATATATACGTTCATGTATACATATAAACATAGACGTACAAGTACGCATGCGTATATATATATGTATATATACATATATTTATATATATATACATATATATATATATATATATATATATAGTCTTTTGTGATTTCAGAGTCACTCGTCTGCTAATCCTTTCAGTTTGGGCCATTTCTGGTTTGATTGCTCTGTGTCTTTTTATTCTGGAAACACTCCACAGCTCTCCAAATTACGAGTGCTCGCCAATGAAACTACCTAGTCTCTACATTATCTTTTCAGCAATGGCTTCATTCTTCGTACCAGTCGTTATTATGGTCAGTGTCATTTCATTTTTTAATTGCTTTCGCTCGACTTATTTTTGTCTTGGATAAGTGCTGTGATCTTAGAATCTACAAAGATGGGTGCTTGTAGATCGTCTTGAACGTGTCCATATATCTCATAGTACTCAAGACAACTCAAGCAAAGTGTGTTTTGATAAGCAGTGGATCGTCCATGAGGGTACATCGCGGAAAACGTAATCTCTTTCACAAGGCTGACTGCAAGGTTTGTATATCAAACGTAGGAAGCTCAATGTGCTTTGCCCAGTTCCGTTTTTAGCTTTGTTAGTTTTAGTTTAATCGACAATATTCGGTTGACACCGTTTCTAGCGAACTTTCAGAAGTCCCCGATAGAGTGCAGATTACGGAAATGTGTAATAAAGGTCAGTAGTTCATTGATCTCTTTATTTTTCCCTATCTAGGCATGAATTCCTTTTTACCATTCCCTAAGATTGACATGTATCAATCATTGAAGCTGAGATTCATGGAAGTTAATTTTTGGAACATTGTTATATACGTCACTGAGCAGAGAAAGCGATGACTTGGTCGTAATGACACATAAGCTCATTGAACAACAATTTCTACAATCAATAAGGTGAGAGCGCCCTGATTATACTACCTTCAAAATTTCAAGGAGGATCATCGTTTTGCGACGATTAAAATGGAGGTGAAGTTCTGAAGCAACAGCCGAAGAATGAGGTGAAGTCTTGTCATTATTTGTAGGAGATTAATTGGTAGGAAACGAGCCAAGTGCTAGAAGTACTGGGACCCTCACAATCAATTAAGACGGATTGTGTAAAGATCGCAAAAATGTCTTTCAAGAGCATTTCAGTGCTTATCCCATCAGTCTTTTTTGTGATCACCTATAATCCCGATGAATGACGAGTGACTCCGGAGACCACCATTAAAACTTTCATATATCTAGATCACTTGCAAGTGTAGCACAGTGAATACTCTTTAAGAATTTGCTGTGCACTATAACTGTCTCCTAAGATTTTCGTTAAGAAATCGGACCATCGCGTCGGTGGTCTTCCTGTGGAGAGCTTCATACCCCGAGAAATCCAGTCGGTAACGGCTCTCGTCCATCGATTAGCGTTAAAGCGTATTACGTGTTCAGCCCACCTTATATTCGATACTCTGGCATCTAAGCAGCGTCCTTGACATCCTTTCTTTCACTTGCGGAATAGAAAGCACTCAGAGCATCAACTTTTCGACTGCGCATATAACAAAGTCAAATGATCTTTCTTCCTGCTTACGCGGCGACAGGTTTTGTGAAGCATACATCAAGGTAAAATTAATCGTTAAGCTGAAAAGGTGTGTACGCAGTCGCATAATCTTTGTGCTCTTCACTACATCTTCGATGCTTTCAAGGTTTCCAGACTGGATGTGTCTCCTGCTCGAATCTGGGACTACATCGTCTTTCATGCTGACTTGGCGGCCTAGACGAACGTAACTGGTCACTCAGAGATAATCATTCCGTTTAATGAAAAATTCAGAACCAGTCTGTACCTAGTGAAGTTCGTTTTTGTCGGAAATAGTTGAAAATTAGCCTTTCCACAACCGTATCCAAAAAGCGGTCAAAATTGGCTGATGTTTGATGCTCCGAGAACGGTTTCTTGGAACGAAAATGGTCTGATTTTCCCGTCAATTTTCGCTCTCATATTGTCCAATTCTAAGAATCGCGTGACGTATTGAAACGTAGCAGTGATTAAATCTCGCGAGATTATTTCCATGTACCGACTTGCAAATGCTCTTCTATGAGATCTGATTTAATGGCTTTTTTGCAGCTCATTGCAAGTCCGTTTTTATCTAAATTAGAGGTTACTGCTGCCCACGTAATTGGCGTTGACGTAACAGCTTGAGTATTTTGTAAACAAACTTCTCCTGGTAAATATTAGACTATTGGATTTTAACGTGACATCATCTCAGCTACGCCAACGACGTCGTAGCATATCCTTTTCGATTGCATCAATATCTTTTATAGGGAATTCGTATATATGTGTACGTGCGTTACAGGCGTAGAACTCAACTTTAACGCGTTGCGATTTTGCAGCGTCATGTAGTTCTAAGCTTTAAGCAGCCTCTCCGTACTCGCTTCATCCGACGCTGCTTTATCAAAGTTCTTTTTTAGGTTTAGGAGAACTAGTCCCGTTATTCAAATTGTATGTACCTTTTTATACCCAGGGTACATATGCTGAGCTCTCAATGTGGGGGCGGGTACTCACGACTAGCATGCCAATCTCTCCCGAAGACATAGGATGGAGTTATTACTAGAGCCAACTCTTAACTGCCTCCTATGTACTGTGCTACTCAGTCGCTTGATGGCAAGCTTTTATCTATTTTGAATTGTAAACTTGAAGATATGCTATATTGACGTTGCAGACACACAGAGTTCATTCTCTGAATCCACCTGCGTTTTTGAAAAGCACATGCTCGCTTTTACATCGCAGTTACTTGTCTTATAGACTAGATAGTGTAACGCCACGTGCCTTTGTGACTAACCGAGCAGAGATCTTTCACAGAGGGAGATTCCTGGCTTATTTTATGATACACTGAATAATGAGAAGTCATAAAAATTCACCTCAAAAGCCGGTTTTGAAAATAGCACAATATTGAGTATATAAAAATTAAAAGTGATAGAACAAAGCGGTGTTGACGTTTTATTTTTCGTCTTTCTTTTTCATCGTATTAGTATGGATACAATAAACATGGTTCAGAGAGATTTATGTTAAGGGGCTCCCCTAAACGAGGCTCATGAGGCGATTGGCAGTCCAGCTATGAAGACTTTCTTTTTAAATGTAATGGTCGTGTCATTGATCAGTTCTGGCAAAAAGAAACGCGACAGCTTTAAGTCGCACGTCAACAGGTACTTGTTCACATCATCATCGTAGTAGATTACGAATACTCCTATGTAGTTCTCTATTTTGACAATACATGGACATAGTGAGATGCCAGTCGAGAGCAAAGGTATCTGGCTAATATCTTAGTGTCGTTGCACTGCTCAGAGTAAGAAACTATCCGTCGGACACCTTCCAGACCTCAACCATTGAGTTTCTCGAACTAGTTGCATATTATGTGTGACATACTGACTTTTACAAGGTTTAGGTGTCCTATCACAACTTAATTTCCTTTTTCACCATCATTAGTAGGAGAATGTACTCAAATCCTATTCCAATTAATGCAATATTTTCGTTTAGTGATCGTACTCGAAGTGGTCCCAAGCGTATGTCACTTCGCACCGAACTACGCGTCGCCAGAACAACTGCGATTGTTGTTGCAGTGTTCGTCATCTGTTGGTTTCCATTCAGTACCATTTATACATTACAGGTGAGCAGGCAGACTTTCAACACTCAGAATACAAGGCACGGTGCGGTATTTCTAGTTATCGTATCTTTTAGCAAACTATCTGATTAAAAACTTTGAGAAGGAAATGACAATCAAAACTATCATTGTATCATCACATTGACTTAGTTCACATAATGTAGGGCTTTATCGATCTATAGGCTTAACTCGACCTGACTGATTTGTGCCACCTCCTCACTTTAGCACTTTAGGTGATGTGTGTAAGATCACGATTATAGCCAACTTTTTTTTTGCTGCAGCTCAATCTTGAAGGCAAAGTACGATGTCAAATATCGCCTCAAGAGTATTCAAGACACAAGCACAACTTGGAACCTGAGTTGGCTTCGACTAATGAGTGATCTTTCCGGGAGCTCACAACGGCTCTTTTTCGTTGTCCAAGAACAAACGGAAAAACGATCTCTCTCGTTGGAGAAAAAATTATTTCGGGAGCGTTAGTCACTATTCGAAAGCTTAGATCTCTGACTAGAGTAGCACGTAGCCGGCTTTTTCAAAATACCCTTTCAGAACGCTGTGAAATTCAAAATAAAATTTTTTTTCACACAATCACTAGTTTTTTTTCTTATTCGCTTATAATTCGCTGGAAAAACTCCTTCATTGGACGGCCAGTATTAACGAAAGCATCTGCGTTTCACACTTCGTCGGGAGAGCTCTTTCTAAAGAGTGTTAGTAATCATTATAACGCAAGATACAAGGGGATTCCAACTCCGCGGTTATTTTCTGGAAAGGCCGTGTCTTTGTAATGTGGCAAGGAAAATCAGACTGATTCACATACGCGATCATGAGCTCTTCGCCATTTCACAGGCCGCAGGGTGAGGCAACAAAGGTGGCTGGTGCGATGATGAATTGATTCCCTCACATGAAAGTGCAATGTTTGTTATTTGATTAGAACTCTTTCTCCGCTAGGAAAGAAATTGAGATAAAATGTTTGACTCTGATATTACACAATTTCTCTACACCTCCATGCGCTTTTTGTGCTTACAGTGAAGTGATAATTTAACTGCGCAGCTGATGTATAATACTATTTTATTTAGAATTCTACAGCATTATAAAAGGGTCTTTTGAAAAAACCGCCCATAAACAGCTTAAGTCAGAGATCTAGGCTTTCGGATGATTACCAATACTCTTGTGAAAAGTCTTGTCCAGCGAATGTGGTCGGATATTCATGTTCCTGGATGACGGAGAAGAACCATCACAACTTCTTGACCTCACTATCGAGACTCCGCTCTACCTTTATCTCAGCCGTCTTTAACTTATTCGTTGGCGGTTAGGAATAACGCTTAGGCGGATTGATCTAGGGAACACAAATTGGCTTAAACCCCACTCAAACTAAAGCCATGGTTAAATCAACAATGTTCGACTTTGTTTTCTGCGTGATTCATTTTTGACGGTAGAGCACGATGAGAAATATAGCCGCAGCGCTGGTGAGATACGAGAATATCCTGGAGCATGATCTGGTTAAATACTTCAAAGAGATTAAGCAAAGGTAATGGTGTAGAAGATAAATTGGTGAGCTCCTCGGAGAGGGTAGTCACAGATCCAGAGCCGCCCATGTTCCGAATTTCACTAGTATCCCAGAATTTGTATGGTTGTTTCTGATAATTCATAACATTTTTCGCTTAAGTTTCCATTCCTACTGCACGAGCAAAGTTATATGTTCCCTCCAATCCAGCTTACTGGTTTCTTTCACGTAATAACAAATGAGCACGATATATGTGTAACCTTTCAACGCAGTAGTGTCAATATGATATACACTGGAGTTATTGGATACAAAAGTGATGGCCGTTCCCACTTTTCAACAGGTACACCTTGCTCATAAGGAAGTTAATGAATTGTGATATAAACAGTTGCAATCTACAAATCTTTGTTCACAACAAGACTCCCTCACTTTTACTGCAATGAAATGCTCATATTCTGAAATCACCAAATTGCTTCAGTTATATCACCGCATTGGAGCCCACGTTTTATACAATAGTATAAATAAACAGACAAAAATTCTTCTCGTAGAACAAGATGAAGTCTCAAAAATGTTTTTTCATAGCTGCTCTTCTTGCGTTGGAAATCTTAAGATTTCACTTCTTGAATCTCTGGAGCCTCATCGTTTTAGAATTTGAAGTAACATTCTGGCGAAATTATGTATGTGGTCGACATGATAAAAAAGACTCACATAACAAATGTAAGGGTTCAGGAAATGTAACTAATGGGAATCCAATTAATTGAGAAATTTCGTCAATTTTCGAAAAGCCCGCTTCTTCTCACATGTGTGAAGAGTTGATCTAGAGGAGCATTATGTATGTTCTTGATATGTGAGCAAAAAAATGTAAACGCGGATGAAAATGAAATGGAGAAATACTATGGTTATTTGTTAAGTAGGTGTGATTATATGCTTCCTATGTACTTTTTTCTGACATGTATATTGAATAGAGTTTATCCTTGGTAGTGAATCATTCTCTATGATTTGAACGAATGCTTCATTTTGTTTAGGTACTACATTTTAGGCGTATTCAATTTGTCTGATACCAGACTGTGTTTCAAACTCGATGTATGTGGTCGCATTCTGGCTCGGCTATTCTAACTCGGCAGTGAATCCGATGTTGTACGCCGCCTTTTCGAGGGATTTCCGAATAGCTTTTCGCAAGATTATCTATGGCAGCGTGAAGGGTTCGATTCTCTAGTGGACATTCTGTTTTGTGCAAATGTTGATAAATATAATATCAATTCAGCTTTCATGAGGTATGTTTTGTAACATTACCAAGCTGTATATAACCCTAGTGTGATCTAGATTTTTATATTTTTCGGAAACGTTTGATTCATTTCCGGTATTTTACGTGTATCTGATATGTTTTGTTGTTTTCCATACAAACTGTTCCGGGCCATATTCCCTATATCATTCCTATTTGCTTCTTTCCTAAGTGCCATATTCATATACAAATTCATTCATATTTGCCTCTTTCCTAAGTGTTTTTTTCTGATTTTTACTTTGAGACTTCCCATGATACCTTATTATTGGTGTAATGTAACCCAAAGGAATCATCTGCTTTCCTTATTTCTTGTGTCTTAGCAACTTTTTCATATCTTCACAACTCAGCACTTTTAATGCTTAAATTAAAAACGAGGACCGAGAATGGAAACTCTCATTATCTCACCATTTTTCCCCTGACGTTAAATGTGATGGATGCCAATGAGCAGCAAACAGTCCACCTTTTTCATAATTCGTAGCATTATGCGTCTATTGGCTACAAAATCCTGAAAAAGCACAAATCCTATTCTAATGAAATGGACTCTTTTGACATCTTGATGATGACATCATAATGTCTATTCGCTTTACAATAACCTGAATTGGATTTTCTCTTACTAACTATTATAATGAAGTTGACAATCGTTTTGCGATGGAATCTGTTTAGAAATGCAATATTGGCAAGCGCACATTTTACAAGTGTATTTGAAAGATATAATTTTCGCTATCATAACGCTACCAAAATGCACGATCAACCGTAGAAAAATTGATTTACTTCTGAACTAAATCGGCAGAAAATTCTGAGTAAGGCTTTGAGGCGAACGTCCAAAATTGCATAACCACTGCGATCCTAAAATTACTAATGGCTCGCATAAAATTGCTACGAGTACTCCTCTTTCCAACAATCAACCTCCTCTCTTCCCTCTGAACAATCTCAATAAAAGATAGAACATGAAGACATCTTAACATCTTTTTCAACAATTTTTGCCCATTGGTAGTGATATCAATCGTAATTGCTCAAATCAATTAACGATAATTTTCCTTTTTTACCTGAGGATTATTCTTATTACAGAGAGACTAGTGAAATTCATGAAGCAGATGGAAGATCTGTTTTGGGTACTGACTTTAACCATGAATATCTGAACCTGAAAAAATCACAACATAACGAAGAAGCAAACAGAATGAGAATAAAGAAGAAGCTGAGTGGCTTTCACTACAGAAGGAGTGCTTTTTGATACCTTGAGTCCTATGTTGATTTTTCACGCGGCAGCAGTGAGTCACGGGATTGGCGAAGAATCGAGGTCAATTACGAAATTTTCACAATCTTCTGTCTAGAAACACTCTGGTCTCCGAGTGAGTGCTGGATCTTCTATATCATACAGGTCAGTCAGAAATAATCGACGAGTCAAAAAGGTGAGCACGGAGTCGGGAGTTCATTGCTGTTTTCACTATATGTGTTATGCTCTTGTGAACTCTAACCACTGCTTTCGTCCTGTTCAATTCTAAAGCTAAGTCGTTCATCATATTGGCTCTGCGACTTCGTGGATGAAACCGAAGCATTCAGAGATATACCTTATGGGCATTGTTTTTGTGAGATTCAATCGAGGATCAATCTTTCGACAAACGTTGTCAAAATCGGTTAGATTTCGTTTCCTTGGCTGATGCTTGATATTAAATGGACGATTCATCAACAAAGTGAAAATGTTGTAAATGTCAACCATTGATTCTCACTCCCAAATTACCATTTTCTAATCTTCGTGTGACATTCTGGAAGGTGGCAGTAAGCAGTTTCAATGTCATCGCATTGACCTGCCTAGCTTATCCTTATACGTCGGCGATAATATCGTTTTGAATAGTGATATTTTGACTATGAAATATAAAAAGATTGGAAAAAGTCTGTAAAATCTCAAGACTATTCTAGGCTGCCTCAACTTTATGTTTTCAAATTTGAGCATTTCCTCACAGTCTGCTGTGATTGTCCGCTACTCAGAATTTTTTGAACAAAAGTAGCTCTGTATGGGAATAAGGTAAAAGGAAGAACATGCTTTCACATGTTCATAATAGGATGACGTCAAAACTACAGAGCTAAACTTTTAAGGAGAGACAGAGCGAGTGAATGAGGGTGAGAAACAAATAGTGGTAAGGCCATGTCATGATAACACACTCCTTCGCATGTCAAACATTTCTGCTGATTTTGGGTCGGTTTTCACGGTTTCTATGATAATGGCATAGACGAATCGCTCAGCATTTCCAGGATGCATGCTCGAAACCTTTAGCTCTATCTACTCAGAGACCTCTCAGTAAAAATAACATGATTAGTTCATCTGAGATCTTCTTGTGCTTTGTTTTGAGACTCAGTGGTTCAAGAAATCCAAGAAGATGTGGATCATATCACTGCAGATGCACCCCTACACACACAACATCGTGCGCAAACATACATACGTGTATACTCATCACAGATACATACAGCACACACAAATACACAAACGATACATACATACGTACATACATACATACATGCATGCATATATACACGCATAAATACATACATATATGTACACACACATACATACACACACGCATGCAAACACACACATACGCACACACATACACACACATGCATATATACACGCATAAATACATGCATATATGCACACACACATACATACACACATACGCATGCACACACACACACATACGCACATAGACACACATACACGCACATGAACACACACACAGTCTTTACTTCGTTGAGTGATGAGCATTGAACTATTTGTCTAGAATGCAGCGTATTCACGAAGTACAATGTTGTATGTCAGAAAAAACTTAGAATGAGTAGAATTGTCAACTTCTGAATTTTATTTCGTTAATTAAGGGGGCTATTTCCACAGCTACAGTGAGAAATTTGAGCTCACGTTTTTACCGATATTTATTTGATTCCTTCTTTGTGATCACTGAAGTGATCATTCGAAAGAATTGACTAAATGTTGGGCGTGGAAAAATCAACGAGTCAATCCAATTGCTCTTCATTTGAACTAGTGACCATATGAAGCAGAACTGAGCCACTCCCAGCCTCTAACGGCGGCACTTATAGCCATCATCACAACCAATTGGCAAATCTGCCGTCAGAACTGATCACTCACCGCGCGTACACCAAATATTGTCTTGGCAGTTATTTCTCGGTTTTCGACTATTAGTCAGGAACCAAAAATCCCTTCATAGCGAGTTCCCTCCTCATTTCTTCTACTTCTTTTCTCATTTCTTCTCATTTCATCACTCCTTTCGAAATTTACAGATTGAAAGACCCTCAATGGAATTTTTCTTGCAAAATGGGCCGAAATCCCTGAGGGACAAGAATTTGCATTTGATGGGTTTGTTCCTTTAATGTCGAAAATGTGTACAACTCTATTCAGCCGTTCCTAATAACCCACCTCGCGCTCACACAAACGGAATGTGCACATAGTTTTCAACATTTGTTCATTGCCAAGGACAATAGTCAACTTCTAGTTTTTATGCTTCCACTGCCATCCTGAGGGCGCGGGTGGGCGTTGGTTAGAGGTGCTCCGCGGCAAAAACGTGGTCGATTTCATCCCGCCTCCAAGACTTACTATGGCTTTTGTCCCTCTTGAGTCGGTGAATTGGTATTACAGTTGCTTGGGAGGGTAGCAGCACTACCTGAAACATCAATAGGCGATGGCGAGTCATTGTTAAGGCCAGACATGCATTCAGTCAACTCGAACGATGCTTGGTAAAGCCAAATGCATCACACATCTCTTGGATTATTCAGAGCCAAGAACTTCAACCTTTTATACTTTATTCTCTATTTATGCTTGGATATATTTCGCCACATGTTCACTGGAATAGATTCTTGTATGCTGTAAAATTATTCAGAGAGATCACTAACCAAAACAAAACTTGGAACTAAGTGTCTCAGATTCTCTGGAGACTGTTTCGAGATTTTGATTTACTTTTCCCGTATACGAGCGAGCTGGATTAAGAGGCTTTTCCTCATTCGCATTTTAACCTCTTCTACTTCATACTACTTTTTTGGTTAAGGCGAAACTTTGATCTATGTATCAAAGTATATCAAACTTTCTGGGGAGTGATTCGAGATTTTGATTTGCTTTTCCTGTATACTGAAAGAGCTGGATTACAGGGCTTTGTCTCGCCCACCGTTTATAGTGAACCTCTTCTACTTAAAACTACTCCAAGCATCTCAACAATTCCTGAACGGGTAAAGCTTCAGAAACTAGGCGGAAACCAAAATTGCTTTCAGCGAAAGTTTCATCGACCGCAAAAGTCAATTACTTCAGCCAGCATGCATGAATACAATCGAATATAGTTTGCAAAAGTTTGTAAATTCTTTTTTTTATTTCGATTATTTTATTATCTTCCAGACTAATATTTTCACTTCAAAGATGAGTATTGAAGTTCCGAATAACCCTCGTCTTTCTGTCATTATTTTCTATTCAAGTCTTGAGGATAATTAGTATGAGGAACTCAAGGTGCTTATTACGAACTATAGCACTACTAACCTGCCCCGCCTGCAAGATGACGAAACACTTATGTCAGCTTGCCGAATGGCTAACAACTACAAGCTTTTGTTGCGGTGAAAATGAAATGATCATTGCCGCATTGGCTGAAAGGCCTCTATCCGGCTAAGGGTAAAAACCCATTCTTTTACTTCTCTCTCTCTCTCTCTCTCTCTCTCTCTCTCTCTCTCTCTCTCTTTCCTTCTTTCTTTCTCTCCCTCTCTCTTTTTTCTTTCCTGATTAAATCATGCTACAGTCGTTTTTAATCTGAAAAAGCTTAGATTTCAGATGGAGATTAGTGTTGTGATGGAGACCGTATGTATTGTAGCGGTTTGTGGCAACATCTTTGTTTTATACGCACTGATCTCGCAACCGTCGTTGCACACCACAACCAACTTTCTCGTCTTATCGTTAGCAATCAGCGATTTCTTGCTCAGCGTTTGCATCATACCGTTTGCTATTATCCAGGTAAAACGTTTCTACTTCCTTTTGGTTACATATGATTATTTCAATTTTTTCGATACTCTTCCCCTTTCAAAAAGTCAATCACGTAGACCATTTCAATCGTCCTCTTGGAGTATCTCGTTCACTTCTTACTTTTCTTGCTAGAGAATTTCGCAGATTTCATTATTCTTCATTTCTCTCTTCTTCCGTTTGCCTAGTATGCAAATAATTCTTTCAACTGCTCATTTCTACCAAAATTAAAAAATGAGGTTTCACCACAAAATGAATTCAATTATTCTTCTCAGTCCTTCCACAATAGACGACAATTTCTTTCTTGATGGGGTCAAAAAGGTGTCGAAAACTTGTGAGAAGTCCTGGTTGTATTTGGTAGTGCATAAAATTCTTATAGATCATTTCTTCCGAGTCTAGTTTTGTTTCGAAGAAATGCTTCCATGTAATTGAAACAAAAATCTTTTCTTCCATTTTCAACACGTGTACGGCAGCCGTACAAGCACCTAACATTTTTGGATATCACTTGTCCTAATGAACAAAATCCCACTTGTCCAACATTTTTGTGCAAAAAAGCACCAACTCGAGGATGCTTTTAGTGGTCAATATTCAGATTTTCAGTATCCAAACGAGGCCAGATGATCTTTTCGATGCTCCAATGTCTTGTGAACCCATAATTTGGTTTTTCAGGAGCACAGCAACGAATGGTTGTTCGGCAACGTCGGTTGCCGAATTTGGCTTACCGCTGATGTGTGGCTGTCAACGGCATCTATCTACAACTTGTTGGCGATCTCTCTTGATCGTTACATGGCTGTACGGCAACCGATTCACTATCCAACCATCTTGTCTAAACGGTAATGTCTTCGACTATTGAATTAAAAGGTTATCCATATCATATACTTACCTGGATTTTCTGCGTGGAAACATCGAACGTCTTCCCAGCTTCCGCGATCCTTTTGGAGATTAAATCCGCCGCTCTACCTCGCAGTCTCGTACCCAGGAGCACCTCCCAGCCATAATGAGGCGGTAAGCCGTTCGAAAGGTATCAGGAATGACCACCATTTTGGTAGCTATTAGTCTCAATGTGATAATCACCCTCTGATTCAACGAGCCGGTGCCCGCTTTAACGTGGTGACGGCCTAAGAAAGCCCCGGCTTGGCTTACGTTGAGACTCCAGGGGCTGGGGTCTACGCAGTTCGTGCAGGCGGACCGTCCAAGTATCAAAGTTTCGTTAGTACCCCTTCACCTGTTCAGATTTCGGAACTCAACACAGTAAATCTCACACTCAGACAATTTTTAAGTAAATCAATGCAATGACTAGCCACACCGTGATTTGGTCGTGAAAAGGTTAATACGTTGAAGTCACTTTGATTTCTTGCCTAGCACGCAAGGTCGAACTGCGCCTGAGGCGCGTTCCCAACAACTTGTAGTTTTCGAATGAAATTTAGAAATTTTAACGTTGTTCAAAAGGATATTATTGTTAGTAAGTGCTAATAGATAATATAATATATAATAATATGGTCTTTAACAAGGTTATCGATAGTAGAAAAAAGTCCCAGCTTATCGTCTAAAACCCCGCATTTCTTACGTGGTTAATCAAATATTCATGAACAGAGCATAGTTCGAACTGTTTTCAAACATTTTAGATTGTTCTGTTCATATTAATCCATATTTTGATCATAATAATCCGTCACTGATAAGTAAACAACATTTTATCTTTGAACAATCCGGAAAATGAGGAAATCGTTGAATAATCCATTGCGTTATCATTTTGTGCTCCAGAAATCAACTATTACTACATAATCTTTAGATTCTTATGCCCTCTTATTCCGTTCCATACTCTGAAGGCGTTACAGTGATTGGAAAACTACGCGACAATGACTATTTTGTCAAAAATGCTGGTGCATACTGCTTGCGGTGCCACTTTAATGAAGACTTTCAATGACTTTTCGCCTATTGGTCTACTTCAGAAGTTTAGGCTAGATAGAATTAGGAAACCAACTCTTTTGTGTCGCTCTATTGCTATAGCTTCTTTGTATATCGACTTGTACTTTTATAAACATGATTAGTCATGTTTTTTTCTGCCACTGAACACACTCACTAACTGTACCTGCTCTACGTAGTTCTTTCCACCTATCTGCCTTCAAGCTGATTTCCTACACCCTGTCCAGGTACTACCTCGCCAAATACCTTCATTGTCATCGTAATCAAGTAGAGTGATCGCCCACCAGAAAACCAAAGACTTTTTAATTCCTTCAGTCGCTTTCCGATGAATATACTCTATGTTTTTACAACCAAAAGCTAGCACCTGTGCAGCACTTTTCTACAGACTAAAAATGGGCAAAAAAGGTGTCGTCGCCCAAAATCTTACAATACTCTTTGCTGTAAAGCGGAAGTGCTCAAAACAAATCATGCTCACATTCAATCTTACGAAATGTACATGATTGTTGTTTGAGAGTTGACTGTAGACAGATGTAGAAAGCGATTTGGAGAATGATGAGTTAAAAAGACGGTCTCACTCTAAAATACGGATTGTTAGGGCAAATGGGTGATATCCTTGCCAAAAACACTCACAGAAATTTTCCGGCAATATACCATCTTTTCGTGATGATGTGAAGCTCCTATCATCCAGATTTTACAATAAATCCGCAAGACCTGTTGTGAATGTAGATTTACATGCTGACTGCCCGAAAAGCGAGACGTATTTCTCACCTCCTTGGCAGTGTGTACTAATGAAAACTTTCCAGAAATTGAGAAGATTATTGAAATCTTCTTTTCTCAAGTTACCGATTGACTGCCAACAGTTTTAGGGAAAAACAAAAAGTATTATTGTTGAATATAAAAAGTAGAACGTTTATGCAGACAGGGCAAGTTGTTGGCAGGTGATAACGTATGAATAAAGGTGAACTGCGCTTTACCGATATTGATTGCATATGTTGTTAACTGATGAATGATTATTTTCACTAGAAGAAAGGGTGAGGGTCACGACTATGTGTCTTTTCTGTAGAAGTACTCTCCAAATTGATGAATGCGAACTGTTTCATGACTCACTCCGGCTGCATGTTAGGAAACCTCCATATAAGTTGTGTTGGTGTCCACTTGTTACCTCTAGTGTCTTTCCATTTGAGATGAAGACGACTCAAGGAACAGAGCTCTGGAATCTTTTTATAATAAATTTTTGGAAGCACTGAATGTACTTTTAAGTGCATGACTAACTTCTCGCTTCTATATATTATCGCATAAATGAGAAATTATTTGGATATGCTCGGGTTACTTGACGATCAGTGGTTGACAGGTAATAGAGGCAATTTTAACTACTAACCAAGACGCGTTTTTTTATATCAGACTGCAATTCATTAGTGATGGCCAATTTGCAGAAAAAGTCAAGTTAGGAAGTAGTTTCGATATGCCTCCAAGTAAAACCGAGGTTATCTATAGTAGTCCTGCCAACTCCATTCTACCAAGTCTGTCCGAAAGCTATTCACCGTGTATTCAGTGTATTTCCAATTCGACAATACATAAACAAATAACTATTCTTGGGAGATCACGCTGGGTTGTTAACTTTACTGCTGTATATAAACTGGGCAACCTAGCAATGGGTGTCGACCACCAATGTGGAAATGTATCTGTAAAATATATATCTTTCATCACTGATGAGCATGAAGAGAGGAAATGAGAAACTTGCAGCTTTTTAACCTTTTAGAAGGCGCTGAAAACTGTCCAAGTTCGCTTATTTGAAGATTTCATATGGGATGTTGCAAAATATAGAGAGAAATCATATGTTTGAAAATTCGGTTCTGATAAACAAGCTAAGGCTTGAATATCGGCATATTCGAGAGTTGAGATTGGGCATATATCCATAAATTACTTTTTTTATAGGCGAAACAAAAAAGTGCTCTTCACAGCGCGTAATTGTCATTCACAAACCAATGCATTGCGCTTTCATTTGGATTGAGGTCTCAATTGTTTAATTATTTAATTATTCTGTCTTCACGAATTACGAAGATTTATCAATTTTCGCTTGGGTGGTAATTTTCGTGATTGAGCTAGATTTCCTACCCTAGAGTCCCAAAACTATGATTGCTCTGCATTCTCATCACTTTTCAACCAAGAACAACTTTCACCAGGATAATTGATATCAGTAATTTGCTTCTGTCTCAGACCCAGCTTAGAAAGAAAAGTTAAATTCTTCACATTCACTTCGGAGAACTTAGCGAACATGGAAGAGAAGGATTGAGAAAGATAAGAGGAACCTCTAGCATTTCAGTGCATTTTTCGCAGATTATGATGTTTAATATATTCCTGAGAAACCTGAGTGGTGAACAAAAAACGACTTCAGACAGGGTCGAACCCGCCGTTTCATCCATACGGGGGACGTGTGTTACCACTACACCACCGATGTACATTTGCCCCACCACTCATTCTTCAGCATTTCTATGTTAACTTTCAGCCACCAACTTTTAGCTGGATATATGAACATCATAACACTGCGAAAAATGCAGTGAAAATTTTAGAAAATTCGAGTATTAGTTATTACAATGGCTGTCAGCTCAAGTGGGCTTATAAAGCAAAATTGCACGCCTGACCAAACCTGTTAAAGCTGAGTGGCTGACAGCCTACATAGAGATGTTGAAGAATGAGTGGTGGTGCGAATGTATCTCGGTGGTGTAGTAGTAGCTCGCGTGCCTGGTTTGGATGAAACTCGGGTTCGACTCCCATCTGAGGACGTATTTTTGCTCACCACTTGTTTCACTTGAAGATAAGAGAATTTATTATATCGCTTATAAACCTTGTTAGATGCTCTTTAAACGTGTATTTAGCCTGGAATTTCAGCAGAGGTCTATTCAAAACAGGTTTACTACTCTAGTTTCGACAGTTGGCGGATGAGCAATAGATTAGTTCGGGGTGGATTCAAATCAACGACCACACGTACATCGGACTGCATGTATATGAATAATGCACGTATACACTTTATACATATACATTTTTGAAAATATACATATGCATTCATTAAAACATCCATATTGTAGCATTTGCTTCCTCGCAAAGTCTCCATTGATGCCATTGATTGAAATCGTACCTACGATGAACTTGAACAACAGCATGTTTTTCTTTTGTTTCAAACGAGAAGACCGAAAGCTTCGGTAAATGGTGCTCCTGCTATGCGCGTAATATCTCATCCTCTGTGACTGCTAACTCTTCTGATTTCAACTGTCGTTGACACGTTGCGGACCACATCGATATTTCGTCTGGCAAGCGACGCGGTCGCCGATAGGCGTGCTCCAATAACAATGTGGCACCTTATATTCGACTGTTTCAAGCCTTTAATGAGATTCGTTGTGGTATCTTCAAATTGGCCGCATTTTGACCTCAGCTTCATTAGTAGCACTGTGCCTTTCCTATCACCCAATTCCATTGTAAGGAGATATACCCCTACATATACAGGAATCGACGTAGAAGATGTTACACTGCCTAGGGAAAGAGAAAAATATCACTTCACACTGCAGAGATAGCAAATCATTACATGTTCACTAACAAGACCACCCAGCATTGTAGTGAAAACAGTCAAACATTAACATATTATTACATTACGAGCCTATGTGTCTCTCTTGCCGGTGATCTCCACTTGGATCATCCAGTGGAACACATATAAAAAGCGGCTCTGAAGAAGGCGAACTGCCGAAACGTCAGCTATCGAATAAAGTTTAATGTAACACCTCGTGTTCTGCTCAAAGAAGAAAAATCAAGATTCTATACTGAAGCATGCCGAGGTTAATAGACAGTTCGGTCTCTGGGAATAACCTAGGTTATTCCCAGTGACCGACTGTCTATTAACCTCGGCATGCTTCAGTATGAATCTTGATTTTCTTCTTTGAGCAGAACACGAGGTGTTACATTAAACTTTATTCGATAGCTGACGTTTCGGCAGTTCGCCTTCTTCAGAGCCGCTTTTTATATGTGTTCCACTGGATGATCCAAGTGGAGATCACCGGCAAGAGAGACACATAGGCTCGTAATGTAATAATATGTTAATGTTTGACTGTTTTCACTACAATGCTGGGTGGTCTTGTTAGTGAACATGTAATGATTTGCTATCTCTGCAGTGTGAAGTGATATTTTTCTCTTTCCCTAGGCAGTGTAACATCTTCTACGTCGATTCCTGTATATGTAGGGGTATATCTCCTTACAATGGAATTGGGTGATAGGAAAGGCACAGTGCTACTAATGAAGCTGAGGTCAAAATGCGGCCAATTTGAAGATACCACAACGAATCTCATTAAAGGCTTGAAACAGTCGAATATAAGGTGCCACATTGTTATTGGAGCACGCCTATCGGCGACCGCGTCGCTTGCCAGACGAAATATCGATGTGGTCCGCAACGTGTCAACGACAGTTGAAATCAGAAGAGTTAGCAGTCACAGAGGATGAGATATTACGCGCATAGCAGGAGCACCATTTACCGAAGCTTTCGGTCTTCTCGTTTGAAACAAAAGAAAAACATGCTGTTGTTCAAGTTCATCGTAGGTACGATTTCAATCAATGGCATCAATGGAGACTTTGCGAGGAAGCAAATGCTACAATATGGATGTTTTAATGAATGCATATGTATATTTTCAAAAATGTATATGTATAAAGTGTATACGTGCATTATTCATATACATGCAGTCCGATGTACGTGTGGTCGTTGATTTGAATCCACCCCGAACTAATCTATTGCTCATCCGCCAACTGTCGAAACTAGAGTAGTAAACCTGTTTTGAATAGACCTCTGCTGAAATTCCAGGCTAAATACACGTTTAAAGAGCATCTAACAAGGTTTATAAGCGATATAATAAATTCTCTTATCTTCAAGTGAAACAAGTGGTGAGCAAAAATACGTCCTCAGATGGGAGTCGAACCCGAGTTTCATCCAAACCAGGCACGCGAGCTACTACTACACCACCGAGATACATTCGCACCACCACTCATTCTTCAACATCTCTATGTAGGCTGTCAGCCACTCAGCTTTAACAGGTTTGGTCAGGCGTGCAATTTTGCTTTATAAGCCCACTTGAGCTGACAGCCATTGTAATAACTAATACTCGAATTTTCTAAAATTTTCACTGCATTTTTCGCAGTGTTATGATGTTCATATATCCAGCTAAAAGTTGGTGGCTGAAAGTTAACATAGAAATGCTGAAGAATGAGTGGTGGGGCAAATGTACATCGGTGGTGTAGTGGTAACACACGTCCCCCGTATGGATGAAACGGCGGGTTCGACCCTGTCTGAAGTCGTTTTTTGTTCACCACTCAGGTTTCTCAGGAATATATTAAACATCATAATCTGCGAAAAATGCACTGAAATGCTAGAGGTTCCTCTTATCTTTCTCAATCCTTCTCTTCCATGTTCGCTAAGTTCTCCGAAGTGAATGTGAAGAATTTAACTTTTCTTTCTAAGCTGGGTCTGAGACAGAAGCAAATTACTGATATCAATTATCCTGGTGAAAGTTGTTCTTGGTTGAAAAGTGATGAGAATGCAGAGCAATCATAGTTTTTGGGACTCTAGGGTAGGAAATCTAGCTCAATCACGAAAATTACCACCCAAGCGAAAATTGATAAATCTTCGTAATTCGTGAAGACAGAATAATTAAATAATTAAACAATTGAGACCTCAATCCAAATGAAAGCGCAATGCATTGGTTTGTGAATGACAATTACGCGCTGTGAAGAGCACTTTTTTGTTTCGCCTATAAAAAAAGTAATTTATGGATATATGCCCAATCTCAACTCTCGAATATGCCGATATTCAAGCCTTAGCTTGTTTATCAGAACCGAATTTTCAAACATATGATTTCTCTCTATATTTTGCAACATCCCATATGAAATCTTCAAATAAGCGAACTTGGACAGTTTTCAGCGCCTTCTAAAAGGTTAAAAAGCTGCAAGTTTCTCATTTCCTCTCTTCATGCTCATCAGTGATGAAAGATATATATTTTACAGATACATTTCCACATTGGTGGTCGACACCCATTGCTAGGTTGCCCAGTTTATATACAGCAGTAAAGTTAACAACCCAGCGTGATCTCCCAAGAATAGTTATTTGTTTATGTATTGTCGAATTGGAAATACACTGAATACACGGTGAATAGCTTTCGGACAGACTTGGTAGAATGGAGTTGGCAGGACTACTATAGATAACCTCGGTTTTACTTGGAGGCATATCGAAACTACTTCCTAACTTGACTTTTTCTGCAAATTGGCCATCACTAATGAATTGCAGTCTGATATAAAAAAACGCGTCTTGGTTAGTAGTTAAAATTGCCTCTATTACCTGTCAACCACTGATCGTCAAGTAACCCGAGCATATCCAAATAATTTCTCATTTATGCGATAATATATAGAAGCGAGAAGTTAGTCATGCACTTAAAAGTACATTCAGTGCTTCCAAAAATTTATTATAAAAAGATTCCAGAGCTCTGTTCCTTGAGTCGTCTTCATCTCAAATGGAAAGACACTAGAGGTAACAAGTGGACACCAACACAACTTATATGGAGGTTTCCTAACATGCAGCCGGAGTGAGTCATGAAACAGTTCGCATTCATCAATTTGGAGAGTACTTCTACAGAAAAGACACATAGTCGTGACCCTCACCCTTTCTTCTAGTGAAAATAATCATTCATCAGTTAACAACATATGCAATCAATATCGGTAAAGCGCAGTTCACCTTTATTCATACGTTATCACCTGCCAACAACTTGCCCTGTCTGCATAAACGTTCTACTTTTTATATTCAACAATAATACTTTTTGTTTTTCCCTAAAACTGTTGGCAGTCAATCGGTAACTTGAGAAAAGAAGATTTCAATAATCTTCTCAATTTCTGGAAAGTTTTCATTAGTACACACTGCCAAGGAGGTGAGAAATACGTCTCGCTTTTCGGGCAGTCAGCATGTAAATCTACATTCACAAACAGGTCTTGCGGATTTATTGTAAAATCTGGATGATAGGAGCTTCACATCATCACGAAAAGATGGTATATTGCCGGAAAATTTCTGTGAGTGTTTTTGGCAAGGATATCACCCATTTGCCCTAACAATCCGTATTTTAGAGTGAGACCGTCTTTTTAACTCATCATTCTCCAAATCGCTTTCTACATCTGTCTACAGTCAACTCTCAAACAACAATCATGTACATTTCGTAAGATTGAATGTGAGCATGATTTGTTTTGAGCACTTCCGCTTTACAGCAAAGAGTATTGTAAGATTTTGGGCGACGACACCTTTTTTGCCCATTTTTAGTCTGTAGAAAAGTGCTGCACAGGTGCTAGCTTTTGGTTGTAAAAACATAGAGTATATTCATCGGAAAGCGACTGAAGGAATTAAAAAGTCTTTGGTTTTCTGGTGGGCGATCACTCTACTTGATTACGATGACAATGAAGGTATTTGGCGAGGTAGTACCTGGACAGGGTGTAGGAAATCAGCTTGAAGGCAGATAGGTGGAAAGAACTACGTAGAGCAGGTACAGTTAGTGAGTGTGTTCAGTGGCAGAAAAAAACATGACTAATCATGTTTATAAAAGTACAAGTCGATATACAAAGAAGCTATAGCAATAGAGCGACACAAAAGAGTTGGTTTCCTAATTCTATCTAGCCTAAACTTCTGAAGTAGACCAATAGGCGAAAAGTCATTGAAAGTCTTCATTAAAGTGGCACCGCAAGCAGTATGCACCAGCATTTTTGACAAAATAGTCATTGTCGCGTAGTTTTCCAATCACTGTAACGCCTTCAGAGTATGGAACGGAATAAGAGGGCATAAGAATCTAAAGATTATGTAGTAATAGTTGATTTCTGGAGCACAAAATGATAACGCAATGGATTATTCAACGATTTCCTCATTTTCCGGATTGTTCAAAGATAAAATGTTGTTTACTTATCAGTGACGGATTATTATGATCAAAATATGGATTAATATGAACAGAACAATCTAAAATGTTTGAAAACAGTTCGAACTATGCTCTGTTCATGAATATTTGATTAACCACGTAAGAAATGCGGGGTTTTAGACGATAAGCTGGGACTTTTTTCTACTATCGATAACCTTGTTAAAGACCATATTATTATATATTATATTATCTATTAGCACTTACTAACAATAATATCCTTTTGAACAACGTTAAAATTTCTAAATTTCATTCGAAAACTACAAGTTGTTGGGAACGCGCCTCAGGCGCAGTTCGACCTTGCGTGCTAGGCAAGAAATCAAAGTGACTTCAACGTATTAACCTTTTCACGACCAAATCACGGTGTGGCTAGTCATTGCATTGATTTACTTAAAAATTGTCTGAGTGTGAGATTTACTGTGTTGAGTTCCGAAATCTGAACAGGTGAAGGGGTACTAACGAAACTTTGATACTTGGACGGTCCGCCTGCACGAACTGCGTAGACCCCAGCCCCTGGAGTCTCAACGTAAGCCAAGCCGGGGCTTTCTTAGGCCGTCACCACGTTAAAGCGGGCACCGGCTCGTTGAATCAGAGGGTGATTATCACATTGAGACTAATAGCTACCAAAATGGTGGTCATTCCTGATACCTTTCGAACGGCTTACCGCCTCATTATGGCTGGGAGGTGCTCCTGGGTACGAGACTGCGAGGTAGAGCGGCGGATTTAATCTCCAAAAGGATCGCGGAAGCTGGGAAGACGTTCGATGTTTCCACGCAGAAAATCCAGGTAAGTATATGATATGGATAACCTTTTAATTCAATAGTCGAAGACATTACCGTTTAGACAAGATGGTTGGATAGTGAATCGGTTGCCGTACAGCCATGTAACGATCAAGAGAGATCGCCAACAAGTTGTAGATAGATGCCGTTGACAGCCACACATCAGCGGTAAGCCAAATTCGGCAACCGACGTTGCCGAACAACCATTCGTTGCTGTGCTCCTGAAAAACCAAATTATGGGTTCACAAGACATTGGAGCATCGAAAAGATCATCTGGCCTCGTTTGGATACTGAAAATCTGAATATTGACCACTAAAAGCATCCTCGAGTTGGTGCTTTTTTGCACAAAAATGTTGGACAAGTGGGATTTTGTTCATTAGGACAAGTGATATCCAAAAATGTTAGGTGCTTGTACGGCTGCCGTACACGTGTTGAAAATGGAAGAAAAGATTTTTGTTTCAATTACATGGAAGCATTTCTTCGAAACAAAACTAGACTCGGAAGAAATGATCTATAAGAATTTTATGCACTACCAAATACAACCAGGACTTCTCACAAGTTTTCGACACCTTTTTGACCCCATCAAGAAAGAAATTGTCGTCTATTGTGGAAGGACTGAGAAGAATAATTGAATTCATTTTGTGGTGAAACCTCATTTTTTAATTTTGGTAGAAATGAGCAGTTGAAAGAATTATTTGCATACTAGGCAAACGGAAGAAGAGAGAAATGAAGAATAATGAAATCTGCGAAATTCTCTAGCAAGAAAAGTAAGAAGTGAACGAGATACTCCAAGAGGACGATTGAAATGGTCTACGTGATTGACTTTTTGAAAGGGGAAGAGTATCGAAAAAATTGAAATAATCATATGTAACCAAAAGGAAGTAGAAACGTTTTACCTGGATAATAGCAAACGGTATGATGCAAACGCTGAGCAAGAAATCGCTGATTGCTAACGATAAGACGAGAAAGTTGGTTGTGGTGTGCAACGACGGTTGCGAGATCAGTGCGTATAAAACAAAGATGTTGCCACAAACCGCTACAATACATACGGTCTCCATCACAACACTAATCTCCATCTGAAATCTAAGCTTTTTCAGATTAAAAACGACTGTAGCATGATTTAATCAGGAAAGAAAAAAGAGAGAGGGAGAGAAAGAAAGAAGGAAAGAGAGAGAGAGAGAGAGAGAGAGAGAGAGAGAGAGAGAGAGAGAAGTAAAAGAATGGGTTTTTACCCTTAGCCGGATAGAGGCCTTTCAGCCAATGCGGCAATGATCATTTCATTTTCACCGCAACAAAAGCTTGTAGTTGTTAGCCATTCGGCAAGCTGACATAAGTGTTTCGTCATCTTGCAGGCGGGGCAGGTTAGTAGTGCTATAGTTCGTAATAAGCACCTTGAGTTCCTCATACTAATTATCCTCAAGACTTGAATAGAAAATAATGACAGAAAGACGAGGGTTATTCGGAACTTCAATACTCATCTTTGAAGTGAAAATATTAGTCTGGAAGATAATAAAATAATCGAAATAAAAAAAAGAATTTACAAACTTTTGCAAACTATATTCGATTGTATTCATGCATGCTGGCTGAAGTAATTGACTTTTGCGGTCGATGAAACTTTCGCTGAAAGCAATTTTGGTTTCCGCCTAGTTTCTGAAGCTTTACCCGTTCAGGAATTGTTGAGATGCTTGGAGTAGTTTTAAGTAGAAGAGGTTCACTATAAACGGTGGGCGAGACAAAGCCCTGTAATCCAGCTCTTTCAGTATACAGGAAAAGCAAATCAAAATCTCGAATCACTCCCCAGAAAGTTTGATATACTTTGATACATAGATCAAAGTTTCGCCTTAACCAAAAAAGTAGTATGAAGTAGAAGAGGTTAAAATGCGAATGAGGAAAAGCCTCTTAATCCAGCTCGCTCGTATACGGGAAAAGTAAATCAAAATCTCGAAACAGTCTCCAGAGAATCTGAGACACTTAGTTCCAAGTTTTGTTTTGGTTAGTGATCTCTCTGAATAATTTTACAGCATACAAGAATCTATTCCAGTGAACATGTGGCGAAATATATCCAAGCATAAATAGAGAATAAAGTATAAAAGGTTGAAGTTCTTGGCTCTGAATAATCCAAGAGATGTGTGATGCATTTGGCTTTACCAAGCATCGTTCGAGTTGACTGAATGCATGTCTGGCCTTAACAATGACTCGCCATCGCCTATTGATGTTTCAGGTAGTGCTGCTACCCTCCCAAGCAACTGTAATACCAATTCACCGACTCAAGAGGGACAAAAGCCATAGTAAGTCTTGGAGGCGGGATGAAATCGACCACGTTTTTGCCGCGGAGCACCTCTAACCAACGCCCACCCGCGCCCTCAGGATGGCAGTGGAAGCATAAAAACTAGAAGTTGACTATTGTCCTTGGCAATGAACAAATGTTGAAAACTATGTGCACATTCCGTTTGTGTGAGCGCGAGGTGGGTTATTAGGAACGGCTGAATAGAGTTGTACACATTTTCGACATTAAAGGAACAAACCCATCAAATGCAAATTCTTGTCCCTCAGGGATTTCGGCCCATTTTGCAAGAAAAATTCCATTGAGGGTCTTTCAATCTGTAAATTTCGAAAGGAGTGATGAAATGAGAAGAAATGAGAAAAGAAGTAGAAGAAATGAGGAGGGAACTCGCTATGAAGGGATTTTTGGTTCCTGACTAATAGTCGAAAACCGAGAAATAACTGCCAAGACAATATTTGGTGTACGCGCGGTGAGTGATCAGTTCTGACGGCAGATTTGCCAATTGGTTGTGATGATGGCTATAAGTGCCGCCGTTAGAGGCTGGGAGTGGCTCAGTTCTGCTTCATATGGTCACTAGTTCAAATGAAGAGCAATTGGATTGACTCGTTGATTTTTCCACGCCCAACATTTAGTCAATTCTTTCGAATGATCACTTCAGTGATCACAAAGAAGGAATCAAATAAATATCGGTAAAAACGTGAGCTCAAATTTCTCACTGTAGCTGTGGAAATAGCCCCCTTAATTAACGAAATAAAATTCAGAAGTTGACAATTCTACTCATTCTAAGTTTTTTCTGACATACAACATTGTACTTCGTGAATACGCTGCATTCTAGACAAATAGTTCAATGCTCATCACTCAACGAAGTAAAGACTGTGTGTGTGTTCATGTGCGTGTATGTGTGTCTATGTGCGTATGTGTGTGTGTGTGCATGCGTATGTGTGTATGTATGTGTGTGTGCATATATGCATGTATTTATGCGTGTATATATGCATGTGTGTGTATGTGTGTGCGTATGTGTGTGTTTGCATGCGTGTGTGTATGTATGTGTGTGTACATATATGTATGTATTTATGCGTGTATATATGCATGCATGTATGTATGTATGTACGTATGTATGTATCGTTTGTGTATTTGTGTGTGCTGTATGTATCTGTGATGAGTATACACGTATGTATGTTTGCGCACGATGTTGTGTGTGTAGGGGTGCATCTGCAGTGATATGATCCACATCTTCTTGGATTTCTTGAACCACTGAGTCTCAAAACAAAGCACAAGAAGATCTCAGATGAACTAATCATGTTATTTTTACTGAGAGGTCTCTGAGTAGATAGAGCTAAAGGTTTCGAGCATGCATCCTGGAAATGCTGAGCGATTCGTCTATGCCATTATCATAGAAACCGTGAAAACCGACCCAAAATCAGCAGAAATGTTTGACATGCGAAGGAGTGTGTTATCATGACATGGCCTTACCACTATTTGTTTCTCACCCTCATTCACTCGCTCTGTCTCTCCTTAAAAGTTTAGCTCTGTAGTTTTGACGTCATCCTATTATGAACATGTGAAAGCATGTTCTTCCTTTTACCTTATTCCCATACAGAGCTACTTTTGTTCAAAAAATTCTGAGTAGCGGACAATCACAGCAGACTGTGAGGAAATGCTCAAATTTGAAAACATAAAGTTGAGGCAGCCTAGAATAGTCTTGAGATTTTACAGACTTTTTCCAATCTTTTTATATTTCATAGTCAAAATATCACTATTCAAAACGATATTATCGCCGACGTATAAGGATAAGCTAGGCAGGTCAATGCGATGACATTGAAACTGCTTACTGCCACCTTCCAGAATGTCACACGAAGATTAGAAAATGGTAATTTGGGAGTGAGAATCAATGGTTGACATTTACAACATTTTCACTTTGTTGATGAATCGTCCATTTAATATCAAGCATCAGCCAAGGAAACGAAATCTAACCGATTTTGACAACGTTTGTCGAAAGATTGATCCTCGATTGAATCTCACAAAAACAATGCCCATAAGGTATATCTCTGAATGCTTCGGTTTCATCCACGAAGTCGCAGAGCCAATATGATGAACGACTTAGCTTTAGAATTGAACAGGACGAAAGCAGTGGTTAGAGTTCACAAGAGCATAACACATATAGTGAAAACAGCAATGAACTCCCGACTCCGTGCTCACCTTTTTGACTCGTCGATTATTTCTGACTGACCTGTATGATATAGAAGATCCAGCACTCACTCGGAGACCAGAGTGTTTCTAGACAGAAGATTGTGAAAATTTCGTAATTGACCTCGATTCTTCGCCAATCCCGTGACTCACTGCTGCCGCGTGAAAAATCAACATAGGACTCAAGGTATCAAAAAGCACTCCTTCTGTAGTGAAAGCCACTCAGCTTCTTCTTTATTCTCATTCTGTTTGCTTCTTCGTTATGTTGTGATTTTTTCAGGTTCAGATATTCATGGTTAAAGTCAGTACCCAAAACAGATCTTCCATCTGCTTCATGAATTTCACTAGTCTCTCTGTAATAAGAATAATCCTCAGGTAAAAAAGGAAAATTATCGTTAATTGATTTGAGCAATTACGATTGATATCACTACCAATGGGCAAAAATTGTTGAAAAAGATGTTAAGATGTCTTCATGTTCTATCTTTTATTGAGATTGTTCAGAGGGAAGAGAGGAGGTTGATTGTTGGAAAGAGGAGTACTCGTAGCAATTTTATGCGAGCCATTAGTAATTTTAGGATCGCAGTGGTTATGCAATTTTGGACGTTCGCCTCAAAGCCTTACTCAGAATTTTCTGCCGATTTAGTTCAGAAGTAAATCAATTTTTCTACGGTTGATCGTGCATTTTGGTAGCGTTATGATAGCGAAAATTATATCTTTCAAATACACTTGTAAAATGTGCGCTTGCCAATATTGCATTTCTAAACAGATTCCATCGCAAAACGATTGTCAACTTCATTATAATAGTTAGTAAGAGAAAATCCAATTCAGGTTATTGTAAAGCGAATAGACATTATGATGTCATCATCAAGATGTCAAAAGAGTCCATTTCATTAGAATAGGATTTGTGCTTTTTCAGGATTTTGTAGCCAATAGACGCATAATGCTACGAATTATGAAAAAGGTGGACTGTTTGCTGCTCATTGGCATCCATCACATTTAACGTCAGGGGAAAAATGGTGAGATAATGAGAGTTTCCATTCTCGGTCCTCGTTTTTAATTTAAGCATTAAAAGTGCTGAGTTGTGAAGATATGAAAAAGTTGCTAAGACACAAGAAATAAGGAAAGCAGATGATTCCTTTGGGTTACATTACACCAATAATAAGGTATCATGGGAAGTCTCAAAGTAAAAATCAGAAAAAAACACTTAGGAAAGAGGCAAATATGAATGAATTTGTATATGAATATGGCACTTAGGAAAGAAGCAAATAGGAATGATATAGGGAATATGGCCCGGAACAGTTTGTATGGAAAACAACAAAACATATCAGATACACGTAAAATACCGGAAATGAATCAAACGTTTCCGAAAAATATAAAAATCTAGATCACACTAGGGTTATATACAGCTTGGTAATGTTACAAAACATACCTCATGAAAGCTGAATTGATATTATATTTATCAACATTTGCACAAAACAGAATGTCCACTAGAGAATCGAACCCTTCACGCTGCCATAGATAATCTTGCGAAAAGCTATTCGGAAATCCCTCGAAAAGGCGGCGTACAACATCGGATTCACTGCCGAGTTAGAATAGCCGAGCCAGAATGCGACCACATACATCGAGTTTGAAACACAGTCTGGTATCAGACAAATTGAATACGCCTAAAATGTAGTACCTAAACAAAATGAAGCATTCGTTCAAATCATAGAGAATGATTCACTACCAAGGATAAACTCTATTCAATATACATGTCAGAAAAAAGTACATAGGAAGCATATAATCACACCTACTTAACAAATAACCATAGTATTTCTCCATTTCATTTTCATCCGCGTTTACATTTTTTTGCTCACATATCAAGAACATACATAATGCTCCTCTAGATCAACTCTTCACACATGTGAGAAGAAGCGGGCTTTTCGAAAATTGACGAAATTTCTCAATTAATTGGATTCCCATTAGTTACATTTCCTGAACCCTTACATTTGTTATGTGAGTCTTTTTTATCATGTCGACCACATACATAATTTCGCCAGAATGTTACTTCAAATTCTAAAACGATGAGGCTCCAGAGATTCAAGAAGTGAAATCTTAAGATTTCCAACGCAAGAAGAGCAGCTATGAAAAAACATTTTTGAGACTTCATCTTGTTCTACGAGAAGAATTTTTGTCTGTTTATTTATACTATTGTATAAAACGTGGGCTCCAATGCGGTGATATAACTGAAGCAATTTGGTGATTTCAGAATATGAGCATTTCATTGCAGTAAAAGTGAGGGAGTCTTGTTGTGAACAAAGATTTGTAGATTGCAACTGTTTATATCACAATTCATTAACTTCCTTATGAGCAAGGTGTACCTGTTGAAAAGTGGGAACGGCCATCACTTTTGTATCCAATAACTCCAGTGTATATCATATTGACACTACTGCGTTGAAAGGTTACACATATATCGTGCTCATTTGTTATTACGTGAAAGAAACCAGTAAGCTGGATTGGAGGGAACATATAACTTTGCTCGTGCAGTAGGAATGGAAACTTAAGCGAAAAATGTTATGAATTATCAGAAACAACCATACAAATTCTGGGATACTAGTGAAATTCGGAACATGGGCGGCTCTGGATCTGTGACTACCCTCTCCGAGGAGCTCACCAATTTATCTTCTACACCATTACCTTTGCTTAATCTCTTTGAAGTATTTAACCAGATCATGCTCCAGGATATTCTCGTATCTCACCAGCGCTGCGGCTATATTTCTCATCGTGCTCTACCGTCAAAAATGAATCACGCAGAAAACAAAGTCGAACATTGTTGATTTAACCATGGCTTTAGTTTGAGTGGGGTTTAAGCCAATTTGTGTTCCCTAGATCAATCCGCCTAAGCGTTATTCCTAACCGCCAACGAATAAGTTAAAGACGGCTGAGATAAAGGTAGAGCGGAGTCTCGATAGTGAGGTCAAGAAGTTGTGATGGTTCTTCTCCGTCATCCAGGAACATGAATATCCGACCACATTCGCTGGACAAGACTTTTCACAAGAGTATTGGTAATCATCCGAAAGCCTAGATCTCTGACTTAAGCTGTTTATGGGCGGTTTTTTCAAAAGACCCTTTTATAATGCTGTAGAATTCTAAATAAAATAGTATTATACATCAGCTGCGCAGTTAAATTATCACTTCACTGTAAGCACAAAAAGCGCATGGAGGTGTAGAGAAATTGTGTAATATCAGAGTCAAACATTTTATCTCAATTTCTTTCCTAGCGGAGAAAGAGTTCTAATCAAATAACAAACATTGCACTTTCATGTGAGGGAATCAATTCATCATCGCACCAGCCACCTTTGTTGCCTCACCCTGCGGCCTGTGAAATGGCGAAGAGCTCATGATCGCGTATGTGAATCAGTCTGATTTTCCTTGCCACATTACAAAGACACGGCCTTTCCAGAAAATAACCGCGGAGTTGGAATCCCCTTGTATCTTGCGTTATAATGATTACTAACACTCTTTAGAAAGAGCTCTCCCGACGAAGTGTGAAACGCAGATGCTTTCGTTAATACTGGCCGTCCAATGAAGGAGTTTTTCCAGCGAATTATAAGCGAATAAGAAAAAAAACTAGTGATTGTGTGAAAAAAAATTTTATTTTGAATTTCACAGCGTTCTGAAAGGGTATTTTGAAAAAGCCGGCTACGTGCTACTCTAGTCAGAGATCTAAGCTTTCGAATAGTGACTAACGCTCCCGAAATAATTTTTTCTCCAACGAGAGAGATCGTTTTTCCGTTTGTTCTTGGACAACGAAAAAGAGCCGTTGTGAGCTCCCGGAAAGATCACTCATTAGTCGAAGCCAACTCAGGTTCCAAGTTGTGCTTGTGTCTTGAATACTCTTGAGGCGATATTTGACATCGTACTTTGCCTTCAAGATTGAGCTGCAGCAAAAAAAAAGTTGGCTATAATCGTGATCTTACACACATCACCTAAAGTGCTAAAGTGAGGAGGTGGCACAAATCAGTCAGGTCGAGTTAAGCCTATAGATCGATAAAGCCCTACATTATGTGAACTAAGTCAATGTGATGATACAATGATAGTTTTGATTGTCATTTCCTTCTCAAAGTTTTTAATCAGATAGTTTGCTAAAAGATACGATAACTAGAAATACCGCACCGTGCCTTGTATTCTGAGTGTTGAAAGTCTGCCTGCTCACCTGTAATGTATAAATGGTACTGAATGGAAACCAACAGATGACGAACACTGCAACAACAATCGCAGTTGTTCTGGCGACGCGTAGTTCGGTGCGAAGTGACATACGCTTGGGACCACTTCGAGTACGATCACTAAACGAAAATATTGCATTAATTGGAATAGGATTTGAGTACATTCTCCTACTAATGATGGTGAAAAAGGAAATTAAGTTGTGATAGGACACCTAAACCTTGTAAAAGTCAGTATGTCACACATAATATGCAACTAGTTCGAGAAACTCAATGGTTGAGGTCTGGAAGGTGTCCGACGGATAGTTTCTTACTCTGAGCAGTGCAACGACACTAAGATATTAGCCAGATACCTTTGCTCTCGACTGGCATCTCACTATGTCCATGTATTGTCAAAATAGAGAACTACATAGGAGTATTCGTAATCTACTACGATGATGATGTGAACAAGTACCTGTTGACGTGCGACTTAAAGCTGTCGCGTTTCTTTTTGCCAGAACTGATCAATGACACGACCATTACATTTAAAAAGAAAGTCTTCATAGCTGGACTGCCAATCGCCTCATGAGCCTCGTTTAGGGGAGCCCCTTAACATAAATCTCTCTGAACCATGTTTATTGTATCCATACTAATACGATGAAAAAGAAAGACGAAAAATAAAACGTCAACACCGCTTTGTTCTATCACTTTTAATTTTTATATACTCAATATTGTGCTATTTTCAAAACCGGCTTTTGAGGTGAATTTTTATGACTTCTCATTATTCAGTGTATCATAAAATAAGCCAGGAATCTCCCTCTGTGAAAGATCTCTGCTCGGTTAGTCACAAAGGCACGTGGCGTTACACTATCTAGTCTATAAGACAAGTAACTGCGATGTAAAAGCGAGCATGTGCTTTTCAAAAACGCAGGTGGATTCAGAGAATGAACTCTGTGTGTCTGCAACGTCAATATAGCATATCTTCAAGTTTACAATTCAAAATAGATAAAAGCTTGCCATCAAGCGACTGAGTAGCACAGTACATAGGAGGCAGTTAAGAGTTGGCTCTAGTAATAACTCCATCCTATGTCTTCGGGAGAGATTGGCATGCTAGTCGTGAGTACCCGCCCCCACATTGAGAGCTCAGCATATGTACCCTGGGTATAAAAAGGTACATACAATTTGAATAACGGGACTAGTTCTCCTAAACCTAAAAAAGAACTTTGATAAAGCAGCGTCGGATGAAGCGAGTACGGAGAGGCTGCTTAAAGCTTAGAACTACATGACGCTGCAAAATCGCAACGCGTTAAAGTTGAGTTCTACGCCTGTAACGCACGTACACATATATACGAATTCCCTATAAAAGATATTGATGCAATCGAAAAGGATATGCTACGACGTCGTTGGCGTAGCTGAGATGATGTCACGTTAAAATCCAATAGTCTAATATTTACCAGGAGAAGTTTGTTTACAAAATACTCAAGCTGTTACGTCAACGCCAATTACGTGGGCAGCAGTAACCTCTAATTTAGATAAAAACGGACTTGCAATGAGCTGCAAAAAAGCCATTAAATCAGATCTCATAGAAGAGCATTTGCAAGTCGGTACATGGAAATAATCTCGCGAGATTTAATCACTGCTACGTTTCAATACGTCACGCGATTCTTAGAATTGGACAATATGAGAGCGAAAATTGACGGGAAAATCAGACCATTTTCGTTCCAAGAAACCGTTCTCGGAGCATCAAACATCAGCCAATTTTGACCGCTTTTTGGATACGGTTGTGGAAAGGCTAATTTTCAACTATTTCCGACAAAAACGAACTTCACTAGGTACAGACTGGTTCTGAATTTTTCATTAAACGGAATGATTATCTCTGAGTGACCAGTTACGTTCGTCTAGGCCGCCAAGTCAGCATGAAAGACGATGTAGTCCCAGATTCGAGCAGGAGACACATCCAGTCTGGAAACCTTGAAAGCATCGAAGATGTAGTGAAGAGCACAAAGATTATGCGACTGCGTACACACCTTTTCAGCTTAACGATTAATTTTACCTTGATGTATGCTTCACAAAACCTGTCGCCGCGTAAGCAGGAAGAAAGATCATTTGACTTTGTTATATGCGCAGTCGAAAAGTTGATGCTCTGAGTGCTTTCTATTCCGCAAGTGAAAGAAAGGATGTCAAGGACGCTGCTTAGATGCCAGAGTATCGAATATAAGGTGGGCTGAACACGTAATACGCTTTAACGCTAATCGATGGACGAGAGCCGTTACCGACTGGATTTCTCGGGGTATGAAGCTCTCCACAGGAAGACCACCGACGCGATGGTCCGATTTCTTAACGAAAATCTTAGGAGACAGTTATAGTGCACAGCAAATTCTTAAAGAGTATTCACTGTGCTACACTTGCAAGTGATCTAGATATATGAAAGTTTTAATGGTGGTCTCCGGAGTCACTCGTCATTCATCGGGATTATAGGTGATCACAAAAAAGACTGATGGGATAAGCACTGAAATGCTCTTGAAAGACATTTTTGCGATCTTTACACAATCCGTCTTAATTGATTGTGAGGGTCCCAGTACTTCTAGCACTTGGCTCGTTTCCTACCAATTAATCTCCTACAAATAATGACAAGACTTCACCTCATTCTTCGGCTGTTGCTTCAGAACTTCACCTCCATTTTAATCGTCGCAAAACGATGATCCTCCTTGAAATTTTGAAGGTAGTATAATCAGGGCGCTCTCACCTTATTGATTGTAGAAATTGTTGTTCAATGAGCTTATGTGTCATTACGACCAAGTCATCGCTTTCTCTGCTCAGTGACGTATATAACAATGTTCCAAAAATTAACTTCCATGAATCTCAGCTTCAATGATTGATACATGTCAATCTTAGGGAATGGTAAAAAGGAATTCATGCCTAGATAGGGAAAAATAAAGAGATCAATGAACTACTGACCTTTATTACACATTTCCGTAATCTGCACTCTATCGGGGACTTCTGAAAGTTCGCTAGAAACGGTGTCAACCGAATATTGTCGATTAAACTAAAACTAACAAAGCTAAAAACGGAACTGGGCAAAGCACATTGAGCTTCCTACGTTTGATATACAAACCTTGCAGTCAGCCTTGTGAAAGAGATTACGTTTTCCGCGATGTACCCTCATGGACGATCCACTGCTTATCAAAACACACTTTGCTTGAGTTGTCTTGAGTACTATGAGATATATGGACACGTTCAAGACGATCTACAAGCACCCATCTTTGTAGATTCTAAGATCACAGCACTTATCCAAGACAAAAATAAGTCGAGCGAAAGCAATTAAAAAATGAAATGACACTGACCATAATAACGACTGGTACGAAGAATGAAGCCATTGCTGAAAAGATAATGTAGAGACTAGGTAGTTTCATTGGCGAGCACTCGTAATTTGGAGAGCTGTGGAGTGTTTCCAGAATAAAAAGACACAGAGCAATCAAACCAGAAATGGCCCAAACTGAAAGGATTAGCAGACGAGTGACTCTGAAATCACAAAAGACTATATATATATATATATATATATATATGTATATATATATAAATATATGTATATATACATATATATATACGCATGCGTACTTGTACGTCTATGTTTATATGTATACATGAACGTATATATATGCTCATATATATGTGTATACATGCATTTATACTCATCTATACATAAACTGTGCCTTTATACCGAAGAGACTTTTTTGTGATCAACACATCTAGACCTTATCTTCCTTTGTCGAGCGTAATCTACTAGAAATTGCAGAGCAGTGAAGAAGCCGCATCATTGTGCCCCGGAGACTCTCCATAACCGATTACGCAGCTCTAACAAAACATAGGAGCAAACACCGCTAAATCTGCGCGGAATTTTCCAACGGATAGGCAACAGGCAGGCGACAAGATAGGATCTATGGAAGCCACACATTTTCTGAGGTCAACTTTGGTAAAAACAGTGTTCTCTCAGAGCGCTTGTAATCAATCGTAGTCAGAATCTGACTCATGCAGAACCATATACAGAGCTCATTTTCTTTTCTTTTTCGTGACAAGACTCGTTCAAATATTCAGGTAGAAAATTATTGAGCAGACTAGTTTCCGTAGGTCACCTGAGATTGCATCCACACTTGATAAGCTCTCGATTGATTACAAAAGTTAAAGAAGAAATTTTTATGCACCGAAGTAGACCAGTTAGAAATGCGTGAACTTCATGGGAACCTCAATTTGTTTTAAGTTCTATGAAATTTTGCTCAGTAATCACAAGTGATCTTTTGCGCTGACGGGATGTTGAGCGCATGAAGGAGCATTACGACAAATCTTGCTCAATCGAGGAATTTGCCACCCTAACGAGACTTCATAATTCTTCGTGTTTCTTGAGGATAGATTGCTCAATTAATCATGTAACTAAGTACTAGAGACCGTATTCTGATTGAAAACTCATTTTGCTGGGCCAGTGAATGGGAAAAATTCAGCCCTATTATGAGTATTGTTTTCTGTTAATTTCAGAGAAAAGACACCTCGTAGGTGCACACCAAAGTACATGCAATTTCGTTTTTGAAGATGTACAAAGATTAATATCTCAAGGTTCGTCATCCTAACCGTGATAAGAACTTTAATTCATCTTTACCCTTAGATCTGTTAACACCTGGAGCTTTAATAAAAACGCACTAAGCTACTTTCTAAATACCTACCATCGCGTAAGATCCTTTAGCTTCTTCCACCTTTCTTTGCATTCATGCACATAAGTGATGGCGAGTAATGATAAATTTTATAGCCTAACTCTTATTACTACCTTCATGATGTTTGAACCATTTCTAGGTTCACGTTGGGAATCGCGCCGTGTCTATCACTCGTCCTATCGTACAATCGCCTTGTTCGTCTTCAAAATGTACAAGAAATTTCCGCAACAGTTGGCTATCATCAAAACTCAGCGGCAAATAAGAGAGCAATGACGTGCACGTTTCAGAGAAATTCATGTTGGACCTCCCATATGAATCCCACAGAATGTTGGAGTTTGCTCAACAGGTGGAGATTTTCAACAAGGTATAAGAAATAATAAATAAAGCAGTAAAGTCAAGAGCCCAGCAGGATCTCATTAAATCACTCCTACTCGTTTATATTCCGCTTAGGGTCTTTCTTATGCAAAACTGTAATACTTTTGTGGCAATCTGATGATTCAATATAGTTTGACTGAATGTTTTGAAGCTTTCATAAAATCTGGTATGCCACTTCTAATGCTAGACGCACGTTTCGGCATCTTCGGGAGCCTCATCGGTAGCACATGCCAATCTATTAATAAGGCAATTGAATGTCACTAAAAAAATGCAGTAAACTAACTTTTTGAAATCATTGTTTTATTCTACGACTCACAAAGTTGGTAGAAAATCTCAAATAAATCAAGCTGCTCAAGAAAATAGTCTAAATGCTGTACAGCGTGCTCCAAACACTATAATCACTGCACCACGTGCTCCAAAATCAATGCATGAAGTCATGAAAGGATTAACATATGATCGGTTTTTCAATTCAATAGTCAAAAACGGTACCGTTTGGATAAGATGGTTGGATAGCGTATTGGTTGACGTACAGCCATGTAACGATCAAAAGAGATCGCCAACAAGTTGTAAATGGACGCCGTTGACAGCCACACATCGGCACTAAGCCAAACTCGGCAAGCGACGTTTCCGAACAACCATTCCTTGCTGTGCTCCTGAACAAGCAAATTATGCGCTCGAAAGAAAAACATCAGAGCATCGAGAAAATCATTGAGCCCCGTTTTAGTTTTGAAATCCATTAAAGTGGTCCACAAAAAGTAATTCTGACTTGTAAATTTTCTTTAGGCAAGAGTTTTGAAAATACCTTGGCATATGCTAAATATTTGTAGGTACCACACTCATTAATTGTGTTCGGAAGCCGAAGTTTAACCAATGTGTGATTTTTTATAATCGAACACCGAATTTGTCATTAGGTAACAGCGAACTTGGACGTTGACAAAAGGATTTCGTAGCATGAAGAAACTGTTTGAGCTATTATTCCAGATTTCTGAGGTTCAAGAGCAAAATATGACACTTGGACAATACCTTCATACTCGGTTTTTTTGAGACCTCGGTCGAAACAATATATTACTTGATATCACAACAATGTCGGGTGACTTTATCAGTACACTTGTAGTAATCTTTTATTTCTGCAGTGAAGTGATCTTTTCATCCACGTGCAGTGATTCCCTTTTGTGTATGGGTTATACGCTCTTACAAGGGATTGCCTCAAACGAAAGGCGCCGTGGTTTCAATGGGGCTGAAAAGCAGAAACACGTGTATACCTTATACACCTTAAAAGTGTCGTGGCAAGCATAATGGAAAGCTCAAAATTTGTTATCAAATTATATTGTTTTTGAGCGAGATCTCAGTTAGACGATTGAAAGGCTTCATTACGTATGCCACGTAACAAGCGTACGCCATGCAATCGACAATCAGTCGGTCTGAAAAAAACACCACAGTGATCCTTCCACCGTAGTGGCGCGTGTAAAAAGTTTGCCGCTGATTCCTCTATGTAGCGGCATGTTCCCGAGGAACTATTTAAACAAAAAGACACCGTGCTGCCGATGAGGTTGGAAGGCCGAAAGTCTAGCACTTCATAAGTGCCGTAACAGATTTCATGAAATGATCAAAATATGTTATCAGATTTCTTGTTTTGCTCCTTTCGTTTCTTGTATTTTCCTAACATCACGCTCAAATTTCAACTTCACTAATAAATAATTTTGAGCCTTGCAGGTGGGCTGTTATGAGCACCTATACAGTACAATACACGTGCTTCCGTAATTCATACTCGCCAGTTGCACGGTGCCTTTAGTCTGAGCCAATTGCTCTTGGGGAAGAAACTTCAAACACACAGAAGCTGTCGACGAACGTTTTACACATGCCGATAAATGATAAAATCCCCGAATGCGCAGTGTTGTACACTCAACTATTCTTGGCTATCGCCTAGTATATCATACGTTTCGTTTGAGTGTTTCTTTAGATCACGCTTAAGACGGCTCAGACGGAAGCCGCCGTGCAATCGACGACGCTGCAAGGCCCAAAGACGTGTATTGTACTGCATAAGTGCTCATAACAGACCACATGCATGGCTCAAAAATAACTATCAGGCATATTATTTGGTTGTTCTAACCAGAAATATCATTATTTGAAGCCTCTTTTGTCATATTCAAGTATTTGTTTACGATTAAATTTTCTAAAGTGGTTTTAGAAATCTAAGTTATTAGAAAACTACGACATTTTCGTCTTAATGCGTTGCCTGTTGCGTAAAAAAAACGTGTGACTCAACGAATTGAGAAAATTGCCTAAAAATCCTCCAAAAGTTTTTGTCGTGGTGCTACGTACGTTCTAGCCCAAAAAATAGCATGTTAGCGATATCTGGTTGCAAACGGGAGCTCTGAGATGGGAGCAGTAAATATAAGTCAAAACTTTGTCCTCTGAATGATTCGTTTTGACAAATTATTACTGATAGTGCCGTTTGAATTGAGATATGGCTAAGAGAAAGGCAAGGTGAGAACATCAGTAGATAGCACGTAAACATTCGAGGTGCATAATCGTGGGTTCGAGGTCCATATAAAGTTCTGAGTTTGCTCACATTTCGGCATCGTTATGGACGTTATCATATCGAATATTGCCATGAGGACAAAAATAAACAACAAAAACTTCAAAGCAATATGGTTTCTATCCAGAATTTTACTCATCCAACGTAGTACTATCTGCTATCGACTTTGAATACTTCATGTGTTTATAAAAGATTCTGAACAAAATTATATCTATCGGATTGATATGGAAGTGATAAACAATTCTGTGTACAACTCAAAAAGGTTTGGCATCTTTTTTAGGCGGGAACTTCATTAATCTTAAGTAGCATTTACTTCACTCATTGCCGACTTGTTCAACTGACTGGCTTCAAGCATTCATTCACTCGATTAGGCTTCACATGACGTCCTTCTTCCACTTTCCTTATATGACTCGCTTTCTAGCATCCACCATTCACGAAGTTCTTTGACCATCTGTGTGCGTTTGACTTCATCTTGAGAACTTGTCTATTTTATGAATGTCGTTGATGGTGGTCGAGTAGAATTCACTTAGAATCATAAGATAGCTTTGTTAATCTGTCCCGAGCCTTGTTCTCGGGCTGATCACAGGCGTTTGCCTTCTTTTTGGATGAGATGGAATGTTTACAATAGAATGAAAGCAAATCTGCTAACTCAAAAGGGAAGGATTATTTTGATCTGGGATTAGCACAAACCATCGAATATGTATCTGTTGCACGACAACCCCAATTATTATGCTTCCCACGCCTTTAAATGAAAAAACTGCAACAACTTGAAGTGTTTTTATTTTTTACAAGACGTTTATCTTGGTGACTCAAAGTAGCGTAAACTTGAGAGGGACGAATTCCTGGAGCACCTCAAGTAGTGGCTTAATTGCTAGTTTTTTCCAACTTAATTACGTGGTAAGCAAAGAAATGCTAAGTGGTTGACGAGTGGTCTGTTGTGCTCTGGATTGCACAAAGATTAACAGCTCAATGAGTTAAACTTTTACAAAGTTATTTGTGCAAAGCCTAATCGATTGTTTTAGCGCAAAAGGGCTGAGCCTCTTCTGTTGGGCCATGTTGGCTACGTACATTAGTGATTGCCCCGATGGAGTTGAAACATAGCCGAGATTAAGGCAGAGCATCTCGGGTTGATGAACTGAATAGCACGTGAGTCCCAAAAAAGCGTATTTGCTGATTCCAGGACCATCTGAAGTTTAAGTTCTGCCCATATCTTATCACTCTTATATTGGAAAATTTAATCACCAATGGAATTTCAGAAGGATATATAACTGGTAAAATTCCTATGAGATCAAGGAAGTTGCGCTGGAAGAAACGTGCAAACAATCAAACAAACAATATAATCTTTTTAGGTGAGAAGTTGCTTTGGCATCACTGTAGAAGTTTTGTACTATCCTTCCTCTTCGATGAACATCGAAAACTAACAAATGTAATCCAGTTTTCATCATACATCGCAAGGAGATGAGCAAAGTTAGTAAGCAATATGTGCAGTGTAGGTTTCACAGCGGCGATCCGATCACTTAAACTTGTGTAATCTAAATAAATTACCGCCTTTTCACCATTTCAGCATTTTCTTGAGGTTGAATTGTTGTTAAATAATAGACATTGCATTCCTACTCAACCTCCTCTGCAAATTCTAGAAAGACATTTATCGTTATGAACTTTAGATAGCCGCAGCCAACCGCTGATAGAACCCATGATCTTCTTCGTAATTACCGCTCATGGCCTCATTACAAAACTCTTTGAACCACATACTCGTTCAAACAGCAAAAACTGAAGAATTACTTCAAGGTTTGAGCGAGTTTTCTATGCCTTCTTGAAAATCGATGGTTGACGTTTCGCCGACTTCGCTTTACTCAGAGGCGTGCTATCTGGTGTGCGGAGCTCAAATCTCATTTTCACATTTCATTTAACGTGTCTAGATTTGGTGAGTCGGGGTCTTAAACTTAATAAAAAGACCCTTTAGCTGAAACGAGCTTTCCGGAGAACTTTTATCCGATCATTGTTTTGATGCTGCTGTCTCCTCTAGAGCCGGAATGATTTGAGGCAATTGCCCATTTCTCGTTTTGTATGTCCTCTTTGTCGTAATCTAGGAAATCGAAAATATCGAACCTCCAAACCATCTTTGCAGTGTGCTTCCGAAAGCGCTTCCTTGGCTCGTCTTTAAGTGAAATTTGAAAAGATTTTCTCAAATCAACTGGTTATCTAGACTAGGAAAACTATGTCATGGCAAAATGCTTAACAACGTATAAATTACAATTGCCATATCACATGTTTACCACGAAAAGTTTTGTTAAGTCAAGAGGAAACACGTAATCATTTTCACTTTGACTTAATGCCGAAAACTTGCGGAAATAAAAGATTAAAAATTAATCATCCGGAGACATCTTGAAGAAAATTTCACTTAATCCAACACTAGTGAGACTACTGGAAACTTAGAGAATTTTTTCTTCTTTTGTGCTCCGTGTGAAAGATATTACGCAAACGTTTTTCTCCATGAATAAGTGGGAGTTGAGATTTCGACGTTCACATGACGAGGCTAGAGTCACGTCATATAAAAATATTCAAAAAACTGATCATCCGGAAAGAGAAAGGTTTTTACGCAAAAACCTGCTGAACACATTCCTAGAAATAAACATTGATTTCAATGTACAGAGAAGAGGAGTAATGCCCCGATTTCAGCACTGAATTACTGTACAAGATCATAACTGAATGAGAAGTCAAATACGTATCATCAGATGCTTGGCAAGCAGAAACAAATTTTTTTTCCGTTCTGCCAAGATTAAATTGCATTTTTCTCAGTGCAAAGTTGAGCAAGTGTGATCTTGCCCAGCAGAACTGATAAATTTTCACGTGTCGTGGGCATTTGCATCTGCGTGACAATGTTAAAAATCACAAAAACCAACTCTTTTCCTATTAAACCTTTTAAAAATGACTTCAACTCAAAAAAACAATTTCTAAGCACCTTTTTCACCTTTAAGCGATAAAACCACTTTTTTTAGAGGACAAAATGAAAAGAACTCAAAAAAGAACCACTAAAGCAGTCGAAAAGGAATGAACATTTTTTATAGGTCTCTAACGTTGTCAACTACACATTTTCACCAAGAACTTCAACGTCTGTTGCAGCAGGGACGAGAATTACTCAGCTTTTGGTTATGGTAGATTAACAGTTGAAAAAAACCTACTTACTTTCGAGGAAACTGAAAAACCCGAGAAAGTGTATAGACAAAAATAAGAACTGGGCAAAATTCTTTGCAGGCATAAATTCATATCACTAACTTGCTAAATAAGGAAAGTAGAAGTATGAAAGAAAATAGAAGAAAAAAAAGAAAATGTACCTAGAAGACAAACGAAAGATTACCTGAATAATGGCAAACGGAATGATGCAAGCACCAAGCAGGAAATCGCTGATTGATAGCGATAGAACGAGAAAGTTGGTTGTGGTGTGCAACGACGGCTGCGTGATCAGTGCGTACAAAACAAAGACGTTGCCGCAAATCACCGCAATGCACACGATCCCCATGATAATACTAACGTCCATCTAAAATCAAAGTCAAATTGCATTTATGGAGAGTCTAGGGCATCCGCAATAGTTTTCTTTGATGAGATGAATGGTAAGGATAAAAGAAGCAGCTACAACTCGATTAAACAAGAAAGGGAAGAGAGAGAAGTGAGGACACTTTAGGACATAGTGCTTCGGACATGATCTCAATAGAGGCATTTTAGCCAAAGCAATAGTAATGTTCAGTTTTTTAGATCGTAAGTCAAAGGTGTGAGCCATTCGGCAAGCCAACTCAAGTATATCGCACGTAGGGGGTGCAGGTGAGTACTACACTAGCTAGTTCGTAGTAAGCAGTTTTAAACTACGTGAGAAAAATTCACTTATGCGAATTCAATCCCATAGTCCAAGTGAAACATAATAATAAGAGCGTAATAGGTAAATTAGATATTCAACGGTGCTTATAAGGTGGCATAAATTACCATATAAGAGACATCATTAGTCAAACAAAAGGATTGATATTTTCTAGTTTTTGCAAACGATACGCAAGTTGATTCATTTATGCTGCCTGAAGTCCTGAACTTCTGAAGTCGATAAAGTCGTTAAAAGCAGTTTCGGCTTTCTTCTATCCTCTGAGGCTTACCATTCAGAAAGTTACTGAGATGCTTAGAGAAGTATTTTTTAGTAGACCAGAGACTTAGTGAATAAGGTGGCTGAGGCAGATCATTATAACCTAGCTTGCTCAATGCTCAGAAAAACAAGTATAAAAATCTTGAACTAGTTTTCGAAAAGCGTAGTACAATTCGTTTGTAGCTTCGATTTTGCTAATGAGTTGTCGGGACCGTTTCCTAGCTTATAGGGAAGCTGCCACAATGTGAGACTAAATTTATCCAAAGAAAGTTGAAGATAAAGATTAAAATAATAAAGCTTTTGGCGTTGATGAATCCATGAAGGAAGTATCAAGCATTCAACTTTGATAGGTATCTCTTGAAGGGACTGATTGCATACATGGCCTTTATAATGATCTGCGGTGGTGTACCGATGTGTCAAGTCAATGTAACTGCCTTACTAGACAAGTTTGATACCTATTCGCCAACCGTGAAGAGATGCAAGACTTGGTGAGCCTTGGGCACGGGATCGAGCCATCGAACATGTGTGCGTCGCAAGGCACTTTTAGCCACTGTGCCTCATGCTCCTCTGAGTTGCAAATGGAAGCAAAAATATGGATAGCAGGAAATCAAAACTCCCGTCTTTGATGATAAAAAAACTTGCAAATTGACATGCACATCAAACTTGTGTGAGAGCGAGACTAGTTATTAGGAGCAATCGAGTTATTAGGAGCATCCAGTCTGCTAAATTCCCAAAAGTGCAAACTGAGCTATAAGCAAGGAAAGTGGTAATTATCACTTAATGTGGAAAAATTTTTGGTTTTCTGACTAGGAGATCTAATCGGAGGAGTAATAGCAAGAGCAATGTATGTTGTAAGAGACAGTGAGTGATCAGCCTCGCCGATAGATTTGTTAATCAGGTGTGATGCTATGGAGTCCTTTAGAGGGTGGGTGTGGCAGTAGTCTGCCTTGCAAGTCACTAGCTCAGATGACGAACAATGGGATTGATCTCATTTCGTTTTCTCACGTTCAACATTGTTCAGTGAACCCTATGACTTCACTAACGATAATTACAAAAAGAAATGAAAAAGACTATCAGCGTGATAAGGAGCTTGAAATTATCATTGATTCTGCGAAAAATGTTGACAGCACACATTCTGCTTTTCTAAGGGCTTATTTGAAACAGAGTGTTCTATTCCACAAACCCGTTTTAGCTCAAACAGCGATTTGAATGTCCTCCAATCAATGAAGTAAAGATAGTGGGTGTGTATATCTAAGTGTATTGCTGTGTGCGTATGTGTGTGTGTATTTGTTTGTTGCTGTATGTGTATGCATTTAGGTGTATGTGTAGGTGTGTAGGTGTGGATGTGTGCGAGAGAGATTGGATGTCAAGTTCATACTCCAGCGATTCTCATCTCGATCCCCTTAGTTTGGCATTCTACGCACTATAAGCATTGATTTGGAAGCGTATGGTGCAAAAATAATTATCGCTTTTGACTTCGAGTCAATAAGTTTCAGCTATCAAAGACTTTTATTATTTCAATAGGAACTATCAAAGTCCTAACACTTTTACCCTTAGGTTATAAATCCTAATTTATTATTCAGAATTACAATTTCAAATTTTATTTACTCCCCATATCATTTATCACGACGGATACGATACGAAAAGTAACTAGAGAGTGCTGAAATTCGAGCAAATCTGGAAGGTTTGGGCGGCTTATGCACTACACCGCACTCTGTCGTTAAAAATGAATTAGGCAGTAGTCTGTACGAAAAAGGAAACATGACTTATTGAACAATGTCATGCTTGATAGAAAGTCAACCCTGTGAAGTACCATATTCTTATGATGAGAAACGTCTTTCAAGTTGAAGGAATTTTCCACAAGAAGCTATATTTTGTCGTAATTATTATTTGAGCCAACGTGTCATTTGGCCTGTTTAATGAGCTGACTTATAGAGGCATTTAGATATAATTTTTATAATATAAATATAATATAATTATAATTTATGACATAATATAGTTATATTTTATAATATAATTGTTTGTAATATTCTATCTATAAGTCATAAGTGTATATTCTATAAGTCAGTCCATCTAACAAATCACACGACATGTTGGCTCAAATAGTAATTACGAGATACGTTAAAATTGAGCGTAATCTCAAGAAAACACTCAAAGCGATAGGTATGCTATATTTTGTATCAATCGCCCGTCTTTCTACAGTAATGCTTGTATCCATGTAATAACTGATCCTCAAAATAAGTCCTACTTTTACACTTTGGCACATATTATATTCTACCTGCGTTTATTATTAACCAAATATACCTTCAAGATAAGTAGCTCTATTGGTTATTTGCAGACAAATTTCGTAAAATGTTTTGTATATCCGCACCGTGAGTTATATATGCTTTGCACCCTTGTATCAGAATTTAGGAATCTCCATGGAGGGATACTACCAATTTACATGTTATGTGCATCTCCCACCGTTCTCTCCCTATTACAGGAATAGAAACAGCAGCATTAGTCATCAATAGGAAGTTGACTCAACCAGGTTCCCTGTAATCTAGAAGTCCGGCTTGATTGTTGTGCTCATATTCTTTCTCCGCAATATTGTGTTCTTGTACTGTTATAAATACTACAAACGGTTTAAATCAAGTTAAGGATTGGCTCTGTAAAAACGACAAAAAGTCTCTTGCGGTAAATCCTAAGAAGGAGAGCATTTTGCATATTATCAATTAAACATTACGTATATATTCTCAAAGCCTTCGCTTAAGTACTTTTCGGCGGTTCGCCCTCTCGTCAGAGTCAACCCCATCAGCTATCCTGTGTAGTAAGGAAGGCAAGGAGCACAATGATAAGACCAGACATGCGAAACTCCGAAAAATTCCAGTCGTTGGTACAAGGCTATCATCAGTTTTATGAACATTGCTCTTTATTCGACTGGTATTTGAATACCTCGTTTTCAAACTTTGATTATTATTCGGAGACTGCTCTAAGGAGTTTTTGACGTTGTGGTTTACACTGGCCTACGTGCGTTTCGGCGGTCTCATACGTCTCGTCAGAATCACACAACTCATTAGCCTACATAATGGTACGTAAAACAAAATCGAAGTTTTGAAACAACCCCTGAGAAAATATCGAAGTTCAAAACGACATTTTTAAATATCGGTCAAATTAAGGGTAATGTCTGCAAAAAATCCATAACAGCCATGTGCTAGTGACTGCAAATTTCTCAAACGCGTTTCGCGTTGTCTAGTCTTCTCATTGTGCTTCTGCTCTTCCATACTATGCAGGGTAGCTGATGGGGCGTGTGTGGCTCTGACGAGAAAGACGAGACCGCCGAAACGTACAAAAGCCCCTGGCGTATCAAAACCTCTAAAAAGCTCAGAACAGTCTTTGAGAATATATTGGAGTTTGAAAATGAGCCTTCCAAAAAAAGTCGATAAAAGCAATGTCTAAACACACATACTTTCATGATTAAGCGAAAAGCACGAGTTAGCCAAAAGTCATACTTGTACGGTGAACCCTTTGAGTATGACAAGCTCACGGCACTAGTCCCACCCCGCCGCCGCGCGCAGTGATGGCAAGTTCATAGAGCCCAGTGGTCAACGATGTCGGCACATCGAGAGGAAGGTTTGGTCTCCATTCACGACGCTTTATAGCAGGTTTTTGGATGCTGCTCTTTGCACTTCATTTATTATTTTTTCAGATCATGCATCATATCACATCATATCTCATATCGTATCACATTAACACAGGCGATAAATAGTGATTCATTACCATTTATTCAACAATCTGCACCTTAGAACAATCTAACAACAATGTGGTACTCAGTAATCTTCTTCTGAAAGTTTACACACAGGAAATACGTTTTCGAATTCGACTTCCAAAATATCCTCAGAAGAAATGCGAAAAAAAGCTGGATATGCACTATTACCCCCATCGATATACTACAATAATTACGTTATAAAAGAACTTTCAATATTAATCGACAGCAATCATAATACCTAAAAACTCTACTGTGAAGTCCTGTAGTTCGGTACGAACCAGCAACATTCTTACCAATGACTGGCATCACTAGTCACCTGGCACTACGGAGTGCTCAAAGATGGCGATGGACGGGTCCGGGAGCGTGAGTCTGTCATACCCGACGGATTGCCGTTTCGACGCATTTCGTCTTCTCCAGAGTCGACTGATCCAAAGGCGATGCTTCAGAAGTGCCCATCCTCGCTGTAGCCTTCTTTATCGTTTGAGACGGATTTCCTTCGGAGTAGCAGAGCTCAGAAAAATGCATCGACTCGGAGCAATCTCCTCTAAAGAAGACGAAACGCGTCAAAACGTTTGCCCAAAAAATAAGTCTTATATCATCCTCGTGCATTTCGCTATGTCAAGAAATGATATGTGATTGATTCTCCATTGCATTAGATGACAGCTCAGTACCGTCATCTGATCTTTCAATCGGTACTCTACTATGCTGGATGTTAGATAGTTCCAATCGACTGCTTTTGTACTTCACTATAAACATTGAATTTTTCCTGTGAGAATATTTGAGGCCTTTTCGAGGTCGGTAGTTCAGTGGTTTGCGTACGTTTTGGCGATACCGCCCGCTTTATCAGGGCCATACGTCTCTAGACAGACTATATCAAATATTAGACTTCTGGTGTGTGTTATGTATACTAAGAAAACAAATGTTATTTGTCTAGCGTTATAATGATGGACCAAATTCTTTTCGGTAAATGCGTAATGTTCTTGATGTTTTTACAAATTCTATAATCTATCGATCAAAAATAGCTTCTTTTGTGATTTAGCTAACACAAGAGGTTGATAAAATCTAAAAAATATTTGCCTAACGATTCGATGTCCATCTTTTTCAAAACCGAAAGATAAAGATCCGCATCGACGACGCTCGATTGTGAGCAACCGACTCGAATGATCGACAATGACAAAGGCGGTAACATCGAAAAGTCAGCTTAATAGTTTAATGTCAGTCTGTTGTATCAACCTCAGAAAGAGTCTTTTCGATATTTGAACTTTTTGCTCAATGTCACAATTCTCTGTCCATTATGTTTTAACGAATTAGCAGCCATTATGAAAAGCTGTTAGAATGCCAAGGTATCGATACGTCAAGTTCCAAAAAAGTAGGGTTTAGAGAAAAAATATCGACGCAACAAAAGTGCCAGAAACAAAGTCAAAAGCGAATTTTTTTTACAAATTCTAGGACATTTATATGTTGGCTAACAAAGTATCTATGCTAAATTTTCGCTGAAATATTGCACCAACCTCCATCTATTCCTTGTTCAAAAAAGAATCAACCATTCAAAACCACAGTCAATCAGTCTGTATATTGAACATGGACTTAACCCGCATTTCAAAATAACCCCTCTATTACGTTTCTCAGCTGCTCCGTCCCACTTATCACACGAATCACTGCCGATTGAAAAAATCTTATCTTCAACACAACAAACTCTCCTTAATCCAGGCCATCCGCTACCCATCTGCTCTATGTGCGAACTGATCAGAATATCGCAATAACCTAGCTTAATTAGTATTCAGAATATGGGAGGACATAAAAGACATTCGAAAAACGAGCCATTCATGGATCTAGGTGGTGTGATTGCATACGATTGAGGTGGAAAAGCCAAAATTACTCGAAATCATTGATTCTACGAATAAGTTGTTTGCAAGGAAAAAATGTTGGAGTGCCATTACCAATGAACTGTATAACAAATTTGCCTAAAAAATGCCTTAATAGAATAGTGTTTCATTAGAAGACTAATTCAATTATGCAAATCCATAGCTACTAAATGAAAACGCTTTTTGATGAAGCAGTCACTTTTTTTCCGTTTTTCGAATAGCAGATTTAAGCCTTATAACACCCTTTTCAGAACTGAAAATAATTTGAAGGCTTACGCTCAGTGAAGAAAGCAAAAATCATTCAGGCTTGAAAAGTTTTTAAGGTTAAAAAGGTAACACTATATCAAAGCAATTCAAAAGGAACAGAAGGAAATCGTGCATTTCTATTCAATATGCTGAATCTTCAGGGGAGCGGGTGATGGTGGTCGAGTGATTTTTGAAATTCGGTGCGGCGCTGATCCCCTGAACGCTCTCCAACAATCAATCAATGGACGCTTCAGCCTGGCTATCCTCGAGATTGCTAGGACATTGCTCGACCAGTGTTTCTACGATTTATCAAGAAGACAAATTTTCTTAAGCAAGAGATGAATGTGAGGAGACGAGATGAATGTTAGAATTACCGGAAATGCTCACAATGCAGTGTGAAGACGGGTCGTACTAAATGAAAAATAACCAGTATTGACTGCTTAATCAAAGTGAAATGATTATAAATGAAACTTTGCGCGATATGGGTGATGTGTCGAGATATACTACTGTGGAGGTCACAGAAAAACAATGTCCTCCGATTAGAAATTTCATACACATTCACAGAACTCTCCCTGGTGTTATGGAGAATAAAAGTTGCCGCATTAAATTAGAAACAGGGAGTGTACTACTTAAAATTGACTTTCGTTCAACCTTAACATGAAAATGAATGCTTCTTCGTATTCACGAAGTTGTCACAGAAACTTTACTTAGCTAACCTTTTTTCAACGCCTTCGCCTCTACAAGGTTAGAAAGGACCCGTTTAAGTGAGGACACTTAACCCGAGCAGGTTCAATGCGACACACAACGCAACAATGAGCGGCTGTGGATGATGTACTCGTTACCGAAGGTCTGAAAGTTCGCATAGAGGAGGCGAGCAGCATACAACCTGAGCAATGACAGTACTCTGACATGAAAAACTCGCATTTTACTCTTTGTGGTGGAAAATAGAGAAGACCCTGTTCAAATCATTTTAGCCATAATATGTGACAATAGGAGCGTGGTGATCTTGTCGGCAAAAGACACGTTTAATAACTCACGTACACACCTAATTAAGACGAGTAGAGAATGGTTGAATACCAAAAAAAGCGGTGAAAAAAAGAAGATATACCTTGAAATAGAGAAGATATAGGCATCTAAATAACAGTAACAATTGCGATTTACGCCTAATTCAATATAGGTAGTTTTTTTAGGTTAAGTTTGATACAACCTTAATTGGTACTGCATTCCAAAAACTTCAATTCAATTTTAACACTTTACCACTTGCACCATAAATGCTACACGTGCATTCTCGTGGTATTCTAATCGTGCACAGATTTTTCACTATACTTTCAGCAGTCACTTGATACCTGAAGAAAATGCGGCTCTGATACTTTGTTTGGTCTTTTAAAAACGCTCTTCTACTGAGGTGTAGCAACGAGGAAAGAATTACGTTTATCTTCTGAGTGCATAATGTATCATACACTCGTAGTTGCATATTCAATAGAAAAAGTTTTTCACTGAAGTCTTAGCAGTCAATCGATAGCTTGAGGAAACGTAATTCCAATTGTAAACTTTATTTCCAAATTGATTCTTAAATAAATTTCTTTTACTGCGCCATAGTAACGACGAACAGAAATACGTCTTTGCCATTGAAATGCTTTGCATGCTTTCTATCGACTGTGACTCTTCAGTATGGTCTTGATAGTTATTCTATAGCTTGGAAATTGACATTTTTAATAGTTTTTTTACAAGTAATTTTTGCACTGTAGCAATGAAAAAGGATCACGTTTTCACACTCAGAGTAATTAACCCGTCGCTTGAACTTCTTTATTGATACATCATAAGAAAGTTCATACGTTAATGGAAGATTATGAAAACAAAAATGACATGCTAATGGAAAGGTATCTATATAAGTCTTTGTTAGTAAAAAGCCACATGTCTGAAAATTCTCATTTTTCAAAACGAAGGCCGCATCAATGGGGAAACAACGCTTTTTCACTTCTCATTGCCCATTTTTTGACGATAATTTTGATAGTGAAATCAAGAAGACGTCTCCTACAATTTATGATTTGTAGGAAAAAGTCTCCATAATGTGACTTCAGCGCGCACTCGGAATAAGCTTAGACAGAGCTCAGGGCTTAATGCGAAGGATATTTATTATGAAATCACATTAGTCCAACAAAATATAAGCGCGATATTGCTGGAGTGGAACACAATTTTGTTGCAAATGCTAAAGCGCTGTAAAACAACCATTATAAATAAAGAAAACAAATGCATTTTCACAATCTCCGACTTTGGGCTTATAAATAATTACTGATAGTTTAGCGAAGAGTCCTTGTCGAGCAAGAGAGGTCCCATCAGAAACCCGATAATGAGAAAGAACTGAACGTAGCTACACCGAGAATTTTCGATAAATCGGCATGCCATGTTCTGTTACAGCATCTTTTTTGACGAACTATTCATTGTTATTCAATTTGCAGTCACTATGATAACTCTAAATTGTTATATGAAATAACAATATCAAAACTGATTGAGTCATGTCATTACATTCTTTGTACAAGTTATTACAGTTGACAGAATGCCAATAACACTACAATTGTGAAGTGGAAGGAAGCTTCATATTCACACACAAGATTATATTTGCACTAAAACAATGTGAAGGCAGAAAGAATTGTGGTGGTTTAAAATATTGCAAGAAGTCCCCAAAAATATTTTCAAAACGGTTAAAAAACCATAATTAAATAACAAAAATTGCGTATTTAGCTGTAAACTGCACAGCGCGTGGCAGATTCTACTGCAGTCCCGAAAATGTTAGTGTACATGACAATTACTCAAGCTAATATTCGACCTCACAGTCTCGTCAGTTTGGGCAGAACTCTTCGTCTTAAGCTAATAATTGCACAAACTATCTATTGTGTAATTGTCGCTTCGTGCCGAAAAGCGAATTATAGTGAGCTATTTAATCTAATAATATCGAGGCTATACTTTGAGATTTTCCTTCAAGACCCGCGCAAAGATTAAACGGCAGTACAGCCCAAAATTTTTCTCATGGTTACGTCTATACCACAGATATCAGGAAAAGAAGCAAGAGGCAAAAATTATCATTCAGCTTCTACAGCAATAAACATCGCGTTTTCATGGAAGAGCTTTCTAGGTAATCACTCAGAATTTGGAAGCAATAATCCTTTTCGCAAATTTGAAATTAGAGCTTCACTATACTACTGGTTTATCGAAACTACGTATGAAAATGATTGCGAATAAAATTTAAACTGTGTTGCGAGAATGAAAAGCGCGAATGTATTGTTGTTGAGACTTTCATTCATTTTACTTGCATATACTATTTGCTCAATAACGTTCAAAGCCATTAATATCCTCATATAGCTATCCATGAACGAAAAAGCAGCAGTGACATTTTTGTCGCACACTCACGGAAATATTAAGAAGTACTATGACCTTCTGAGAATCAGCGTTGATAGGTAGGCGGCGTCGCGTCGTCGCTTTCCCAGCAGATGCGACGCCGCTATTATACTACCTGAGTGAAATTTTACGTCCCGCGGTGAGAAGCAAAATGACTTCCATAGTCCTCAAAGGAATAATTAGAACCATCGCTGTTCGGATACTGAGGCTGAGCCTTTCTACTACCTTCTTTTCTCAATAAAAACTGTGCTGAATTTGTGAAAGTTAATGCTTGATAGTTAACACGTCGACAACGGCAACCGCGTGTGTGGCGGAGAGGCGCGGCGACGCGACGGAGCGGAGTCTGTACTACGAGCTTTGCGGTGGAAATATGGTATTTGCTTGATAATCTGAGGTACTGAGGGGATATTATCGTGATGAAATGATGATACATGACAGGAGATACTTCAATAAAAGTTTTACATTTTAAGAAAGTACCCATGTATCGAAAAATCATCCAACTTTCCAATGGAAGAGCAATTATTGGAAGAAAAGGAAAAGAAAAGGAACTTATTTCTAGTTGTTATAAAATTTCAATTCTATCTTCTTACCCATGCTTTTCTATCTCGTACTATGCTTGCTTTGTCAGAAGATTTCTATAGCCCGTTCCACAACGAAAAATGACACGTTTTACAGTCAGAGTTCGTTTTTTTATCAACTTCATGAGGTATTCTTAGCATTACAAAGTAAAATTTCGATTTCAAGATACCTGTCGATACAATATGACGATGGTGATGCAAAATAAAGAGATGTTATAGGAAAGGCTCCTATAAATGGTTCATAGTAAAGAGAATGCTCTGCATCAAAAAATCTCCTGTGTTCCAACGAAAAAACAGCTTCCTACAAGGGAAAACATTTTTTCTGATTCCATGTAACATTTTTCCTGATTTATTGATGTTTTTATTAGTCGTTCGATCACCTGATTAACGCCTCTTTGACAGTAAGCCTAGTTCCTGAAAGAACTGCATTACTACGTTATACTGAAGTAGAAGATTGACGTTTCGCTCTCACGATGCGGTGTTATAACTTCACAATGGAATTTTTTACTATCTTTCCTAGCAACAAACTTCGATTGTATGCAAAGTTTATTGCTAGGAAAGATAGTTTATCGTCAGAGAGATTTTTATGAAAGTACTTTAAGTAGAAACAGCGTCTAGTATTCAAAATCTTCTCTTACCAAATTACGAAGCTAAAAACGAGCGAAATGCTCTCAGCATTTATAACTACTCTGAGGAATGATGATATGGCAGCTATCTGGTCAGCCTGATCCACCAGCGACTTTCTTCTATTGCACATCTTGCCGACTTCAACCTTGTCCGTGCAGGGATTTTTGCCAGTGCTGTGAGCTGTTAAAAGCACTGTGACGTCTCATCTGTCCTTGAATCGCAGAACCATGACGCCATCTTGATTCTGTGTGGCTTTCCACTCGCCCTTGCGCAGTTTTCCTTCCATGACCTCTTTATTCAAGCCTTTCCTACTCTTTTTGCATGTTCCAATAAAGTATGTATTGCTACGCAGCAGATTCTCAGCTAGGGCGACGCTGGAGTACCAGTTATCGGCGAAGAGGTGCCTTCGTTCATTCAGAAGATCCTTCATTAGATCCTTTACCACAAAATCTGCAAGTGGCTCGTTCGGTATCGGGTTTGTGCCAGCACCTATGTACACCATCGTTTTGTTGGTGTACCCCCTCCACCACAACGTTTGAATCGCCTTATTCTACATCTGTTTCTTTTGCAAAGTGCATACAGGCGAAATTTGATTTGTCCACTGAACGGCACCATCGACTCATGGTTTGAATGGGTCCTTACAATTCTTATTGACAAGATCCAGCGTTGGTCTTATTTTGTACAACTTGTCAATCACATCGCGGCCCATATCGTTGCTTACATGCAAGTGGGTCATGATCTCGAAGAAGCGATTCCTGACATAAGATGCGACGCTATGGAAACTCCCGAAAGATGCGAGCTATTGTTCCAGTAATCTTAGAGCCTTGGCAATCGTATAATGATCATTTTGAGGCACCGCTCAAGACTATCTTCATTTCTTCAATAGTTGTGTCAACTGGAGGTGGCACAAAAAATTGTTTTCAAGGAAAACAACTGAAAAGAAATACGTAGGGTACAGGAATTAGTGCTCTTAGTGTCACAAGTTGACACTTGTTCTCAGGCGCATAAGAAGTTTTATATTCGTTCATTCATTCATTTTCTTTATATATTCGTTCATTCATTCATTTGAAATTCATTTTTGATTCTTTATAAAGATGAGTTGTTGTTGATGCAGTTAATAAAATATTAATATGACCAAAATATGTATGAATATATATAGGATGACATAACGATGTTCAGTAATAGTTCGAAAGATCATCTTATACTACGTGTCTGCCTTTTCCCTCAGGATTCGAAGCTCTAGGAGGAAACTATGCCATTGTCCCTACCACAAGAAGTTTCACGGATGTCTCTTTTTTCATATTTGATCATTTACTGCGGATGAAATTTTTTTTAACAACGATAAATATTCATTTTTCATTAGAAAACTACCAAAACGGCATTGCTGCTGCCGCGTATGCGCCGGCGCGGCGGCGCGACGAGCAGGATTTCAACGTCGTTGCCAACGTGTTAAAATCAATCTAGGCCACTCAACTCGTTCAGTACGGCAATAGAAGCGAAGCAAAATTCGCAAAGCGGCACTCAGTTCTTGTTATATAGTGATTATTTTATCTCCGTTTATAAAAAAATCTTGGTTTTCTTGCTATATTTTGATACACCACGATTTTCTTTAAACGATGTTCTTTTGAAACATGTATAGCTCTTATGTCCGACAAAAATTACTACTTAGATTCATACTGTCCCTGGTATTCAGTCATTTGCATTAAGCTAAGAATATCACGATATATCACGATATAATATATATTATGTCTTCTCAAATGTTTTGGCACTACAGCAATAAACACCAAATTTGTTAAACCAGAAATAATTAAAGTTGGTTAACAACACTATTCAAAATATGTGTGATCAGCTCAAACACTTTTCTGCCATCTCTAAGGCATTAAATCAAGAACTTCACACTGCGCTCAAAGAACTAGTCATCCTTGAGAGTAAAGTTATCAATCATCGGCGTAAATGATTAATGCCTCGGAACTTCTTCTTGCTTGGGAAGTGCTTCAAAGACCGCAAGAGGTATTAGTAAGACTGCTATAATTCCAGAGTATTCGGCAAACGATCCACCAACTCCTAGCTCAGCTCGGCCGACTTCTTCTTCAACAATTTGGTGACATGGAGCGTCGCGTTGTCTTGAAGCAGAATGAGATTGCGGCGACGTCGACGTGACAGGCCCTGTTTGCAGCGGTCCAGGTGTTCACAGTAACAAAAGGCGTTGATAATCTCCCCGACTGGGAGCAAGTCCCAATAAATCGGCTCGGTTATGTCAAAAAGCTCGTTTTTTCCGAGGGATCGAAAAAAAAGATAGCCGAAACTATCTAAGTTTGCGAAAAGAAATTGGTGGATTAAACAAGCATATCTATTTTCTTTGATACGATTTAGAGGAAGTGGACGTGCATCGGAAAGATCAATGTAGGAATCTTGAATGACCCTCCTATTTTCTCACAAATTCGGCCTAAACAGCCGAGTCGGAGAGAATAATTGATCATATAATTGGCGAGAGGCACGCGTACTGCTGTAGCTGAATGTATCTTGCAATACACATGTTGCTATAAGTTCGATCTTAAGCTACAAGTTATGCAAACCTTTTGGGATCAACAAATCAATACCAGCCCAGTATAAGAATGGAAAATACCGATCTGATACCACCGCGTGCCCTGTAAGTCATTTTGTGAGTCAAAGATAAATTTAAGCACCTTTATAGTAGTTAGTGAAAGCAATGATATGCTGTATCCCTGAAGGATAGACAAATGTTAAAAGCTTAATCCTTTATACTTTTATTGTTGACAATGTTCCAAAAAGCCTATCAAAATTCTTCCCAGTTATCGCATATTCCACTAATGGTAGTGAATTAAACAAAGAGAAATTTCAAACACAATTTAGAAATTCAATCTGAAAATTTTTTAGTAGGCAGTTTCTAATTTGTAAGACTCATAAATGAGTAACACCTTAGAAGCTCCTCTGCCTCGATATTGCGATTTGCTCTTTCAAACAAAATATGCTTTAAGTCGGTGCTAAAAATTAAAACAGCAACTAAGACGCTAATCAAAATCTTCGCCAACCGAGTACGTAGTCAATTTCATTGTCGTGCACTCTTTCGATTGGATTTTACACGCACATCGCTGATAGTAAACGATGAGAGAAGTTATGAGCTGCCGTGGATGGTTTTGACTGCCGTGATGAATCCGAGATGGGTAAATTATTCGGGTAATCTACCTGCGTCCATTTTGAGTTTGAAGTCATGTATGATTATATTGTAGAAGATATTGACCATGTTGGGATTCTCAGAGTCATCCAGACTTCATCGGTCCCGTCGTCATCAACACTTGTTGTTGGCATTTAGGAGAAGATGATTGATAAAACTGGCATTGATGTATATGTTTGCAAAATGAACGACTGGCTTGACTTGTCAGTTACATAAGGAAATAGATGTCAATAACCACGGTCATGCTAACAAGACCAAAATTTTGTTTTGCCTTTATTAGTTTTGTTATGAAGGCGATCTACAAACAGACCTCTGCACTTTCCAGCATTTATTAGATTTCAACAGAATAAATAATATTTACCATTAGCACACATGTAAGCACATATGAGCAATCATGCAAAACTTTGATTTTTTACTATAGGCGTACTCGTGTTTATGAAAGATATAATTTAACTGATGAACAAGAGAAGATAGACCCTTTACATGTCTCGGACCTGTTTGACATTATGCTCAGAGGTTCCCCGGAATGTCTTCGCGCTCTGAAATAAAACACTGACTGGTAAGAGCCTACGAATCAGGATATAAGCCAAACACGCGTTCTATGATTACAGTAGAGTTGAATGAATGGAGCATCCGTAGAACTGAGCCTGCGCTGAACCCTCTAGTCATCTTATTGTTTCATAGGTGCTAATAGCTTTGGTATCGCTCGTATGACGCAGAGAAAATCATCTAAGTGCAAAAGACATACAAAGATTAGTGCACCCAATTGTATTTCACAAAGAAAATCCGAAGAAGCGGTGAAAGCAACGTTAAAATGGTTGAATGTAAATAGACCTCGAGCACTAATATGAGGTGAAATATACAAAGCGGGAAAACTAGCACTATTTCAGGTCTAATGATATTCGTTTTTATTACCGCTTTTAGCGGTGGTATGATGTTTCAAATATAAACCCAGTGATGTAGAGCAATGTGCAAAACTTTCGCGCCAGGCGGGACTAGAACCCGCACCTCATTCTGTCCGGGAATGCGTGCTCTATCCGTTACACTACTGACGCCCATTTTACACATCGCTCTTTTCTACACTTCAGCGCACCTGTCTGCCAGCCGCCAGCCGTCAACGGCCTGGGTATATATTTCAGCTCTATTCAAACGAAAATTGTCAGATTGTCTAGTGAATTTCAGGTTTTTTCCAGACGGCAGAGCTGTGAATCTCAAGAGGCATACTGAAATCTACATTGCGCTGCCTTTGCTCCCAATGCTACATACTGAAATGTGCTCAATTACAGGGCAAACATAGATACCAAGATCTAATTACCCAATTTCTTTATATATGTAGAGCTACGAAATGACGTGTGAATTTGTGTTTTCTCGACACAGAACCATTGAAAATAACTTCTTCTGAGGTATTCTTTCGTAAATCTGGTGTAAAAAGAAAAATAGGTGTACAGACGACTGAAGTCCATGACGCAAAAACATCAGGTTCTAAGTCTCGCATCTCAGTATGATCTCATGTTCGAGCATTTCAGAATTCCCCAGTGTACCGCCGAAAAAGTTGAAATGTGCTAACAAAATAGAAATTGGAGCTGAAACTGTGCTTTCATCTATAATCCTAACTTAGCCATGGTTTAATGCCGATTTGTCGCTCCCAGAATCCCGTGACAGGAGGCTGTTGACAGACACCAAATCGGCTGGCCTAATGGCTAAGAGAGAGGCATAGCAAGATCTCGATATAGTCGTGTTACCGCGCACTACCTCAAAAGGTATAGTGGAACCCTGATCCCATGACAAAAAAACTTCAGGTACTAAAATTTGCTTGCATCTCAGCACTCCTATGGCATCCATATCGTAGCATCTCAGAACTCACATTATACTCCTCCATAAATTTAAACATAATCTAACAAAATGAAAAATAAGTTAAAGCTGTAATTTCAGCCCCAGCTTCAGATTAGCTTCGAATTGATCTGACATCAACCGAATCGTCTGGCTTAACGGATAAGTAAGAAGCAGAGCGAGAGCCTCAATGACGTCGTGTCACCGCTCACTGCCATGGAAAAACATAGTGGCATTTGGAGTCTACGACAAGAAAACATCAGGTTCAAAACTTTGTTTGCATTTCAACACTCTTGGTGTTATAATTCCCATTGTACCCTACCGTTAGAATAAAACAAAATAACAATGAATAACAAAATAGAAAACTGAATAGAAAGTATTGTTAGTTCTTTTATCCTTTTATATGCGATCACGACTCTTGGTAATCGCCTGAAAAGCAAAGACAAGGTATTGTGATGAACCTAGAAGAGTTCTTGTCAGAAAAATTGACTACAGTTGAGGTTAGAAGTGCAGCGAAAAGCCATTCATAGATTTCAATATAGCAAAGAGAGCAAATTGAGAGTGAAGCATATTTTTATTTTTGTTACTACAACGTAATAATAAAGACTTTTAAGAAACCAAACATTACAGAAATCCCCGATGTTTGAGAAATCGAGCGATTGCTAAAAGTCGTAAGAAGAGCTTTTGCAGTGGAAAAGATCTCCAGGCAGTCGTATCTTCAATTTGGTACACGTCGTCCCGACAAGGCTAAAGTCTTCTGAGTATATTATCGGTGATTCATGGCACTTAAGCACTTTTTGTTGAGCTTTCGCCAGAAAATCTCAAGTAGTTCTAAAATTTTTTTTGATAAACCATATTTGGACAATTTTTCATTCCACAGCGAAAAAATAAAACTTGGAAATGGGTACTGCGTTAAGACGTTGGGAAGTAAGATCAAAAATAAAGGGATTATTGATAAGAAAGAGAACAACGAACGATTGCCAGCTTAACGAACACCACAGATTATGAAAGATGAGAGACTTCTTTGACAAGCAAAAACATGGCAACTTCCTAGCCGATTTGTGCAATTTGATGCACCAGGAGGAAGTAGAGCAGAGGGTGTGATCCCGTCCATTAACTGGGCTTTTTATGTCACCCCCTTCTAAAATTAGGCGTTGTCGCAAGGTCACAAGCAGGCTGAATACGCCCAGGCATTGTTTTTGAAAGTGGAGAGTCGTCGTCCATCGAAAAGACGTGCTCAAGAGGAACCATGAGATTTAAATAATCGAATTTTTGGACAATATTATGAGAAGACTCATGATGCAAATAAATAAACAGATGTCGCTTGACAAAATAAAAATCGCCTTGGTCATGTTCAATCGTGGCACTTGCCTATGATGTGTTTATCCAAAAGAACAGTTTATGTAGTTCTGATAACAACTCAATAACAACCCAGAAATGTCTCGCTCTTTTCTTTATCGTTGTGTAACTAAATTGACGGCACAAATGAATGTATGTAGAACTAAAATAAGATAGGGTTTATAAAGTGAAATCGCATACCCGACAAAGCCTGTCAAAGGTTGGTGGCTGATAGCTAACATTGAGATGTTGAAGAATGAGTGGTTGGGCAAATGTGCCTCAGTGGTGTAGTGGTAGAGCACGCGTCCCCGGATAGGATGAAACGTGGGTTCGATTCCCGCCTGAGGCCGTGTTTTTGTTCACCACTCAATTCTCTTAGTTAAAATAAGATCGTTAATATTTGATTAAAACTAATTTAATGTGAAGGTCAAAAAGCAAAACGATAAGCCTTCCGTTACAACAACTTTAATATTCAAATAAAAATTGGACAGGCAAATAAAATCTTTGAAGCAGGTGAAGACAAAAGCACAGAGCTTTCGAACATCCGATGAGAAATAATTAGAGTTACCCTGGCAAGACAGAAAGAATCGCACCACAACAAGTAAATGAACTGTTCTCTCTATTCGTCTTTGTTCCACGTGAATTCATGTTCACTAGTCTCCCGAAGTGCAGTGCTTTTCCTGAAGCTTAGAGAAAACCAAACTATCACTGGAAATTTTGCCAGCAGCAGTTTCTAGCTATGATCATTCGTGTGGAAAGGAACTTGCCAAATTGCTTTTACGATACTCATAACTGGCCTTAGCTCGTTCGTACGAGGTCAGCATCATAGCGCCCAATATAATTAGCGTTTAGAATGCTAAGAATGTTAAAATAACTTTCATTTCATCCACAAACCATGTGTTTGACTATTATAGGATAATAAAGGCGAATATAGCTTGATTATAATTACGGATAATCTCCTCCAACTCACATTACTCAACTGCATTTCTCAATAGGTGGCGATAACCTTCTATGGAACATCCCTTGACAAGTAAGTAAGGACTCTCTTGAGAGGGTGTTTGATTACTTATACCAGAGATACTGGTGGGTGAAATACGTGCTTTAAAAAGCCTACAATCTATAAAGCAACAATTCCTAATGTTCGAGACCCTTCATTGAATATCATATAATGTTCGAGACCCTTCCTTGGAATGCGTATATATGAGACGGTGATAGATGAAAATCTGATTTAATTCGATGGACAGGAATTTTTATAGGAGTGTATGTAATCATTCGAAAGCTTAGATTTCTGGCCACGGTCACACGTGGCCGAAAATTGTGTTTTGCATTTCGTTCGCCGTTCGCCTCATTTTTATCGCGCGTATAAATCTCTTAAAACACGAAAAGCATATTAACGTGCAGAGAAACTTCCATAGTATCTGAGTCATCGTTTTATCTCGAACTTCTTCTAAAGAGAAAAAAAAAATTCCCAATTGAATATCAAATTGCGTCCATCGTTTCCAACGGTCAACACATCGATAAATTAATTCCGCATCCCCCTGACCCCATGGAACACAGTGACGTTTACTTTGCTGGTGTAACTACCTGTTTTCACACAAATCTGTCATCAGTCAGCCTGACCCTGTAGATATGAAAGGCTTGGAGATCTCGACGGGTAGTTGAGCCAAAGCTATCTTCGTATTGAGTGGCATTAGTATATAGTATGAATGTTTTTAATGTTGTCATAGTCTCAACATAGTCACTTCTATATGTACTCCGTACCTGGTGTGATTAAAAAGCAACTCTTGTAGGCTCTCAGAATATATAAACAAGTTTATTCAGAATATCTGTCTTAAATTATTTAGTAATCTTCAGTGTATATAAACGCTGTGAGCGTCGTAGCCGAGTGGTTGTATGCTTGTTGCGTAGAGCGTGGGGCCGACTCTACCTTCGAACACTTTCCCGACAGTCATCAACGATTGGCCCTAAGGGGGGCCACAGCCGGACTATCCTCAAGATAGTACGAGCACGGGATCAACCAGTATTCTACGACATGCAACAAGAAGACAAAAAAAACGACTAACCGCTAAAAGTACTGAAATTCGCATAGTAAAAAAACACTGGGAGGTAGTAAAGTAAAGTGAATAGTAGTAAAAAAGTGCAACTTATTAAAATCTAAAGGCACAGATTGGCAATTTTTTGAAAGGAATCAGACTAATGAATTATAATTGCAGATCATCAACCGAGAATTTCTGTTCACAGTTGCACTTTTGGTTGCTACACTCAGTGTAGCTGAGACGAACACTGATATGGTCTCATAGTGTTATCACTATCATCATATCTTTTCCTTTTGCTATTCTCTATAGTAAACATATTTGATGTGGCTATATAAAGGAATATTCATTGATATACGATATCAGCAATCACCACGTAGATAGTTCCATTTCTGTTTTTCCGTAGGATGGCATAGGTGAGTTCGCACATACTAACGAATTAGTGATAGTGTAGCTTTGTGCCATAACAATATTCTCCTCAGCAAATCTTCATTCTGATCCTACCAGTATTTTTAGAAAAACGAATACTATTCAATTACAGATTCTGTCAAAATCCAACGATCCAACGTAGGTCATGTTAATGGGCACTTCATATATCAAGTAAGGTTTCCAAAACATAGAAAGAATTATATATATTAATGCCGAATTGCACAGGAGAATTTAGTGACGCTGAATTTATTATGCATTGACCATCGTAAATTTTACCACATAGTACAGCTTTCTCGATAATTACTGCTCAAAGATAGTTATTATGACGAGATAGTTGATATCGAACTGTTTTACAATAATAACTCCTACGTCGATTGTTTGGCTTATTAGGCAGAAGCTTGCTGCAGTAGATAGATAAAGGCGGTGAATTTTGTTGTCGAAGTTTTTAGTTGTTATGGATTATATAAGATTAGTAAGAGTCGAGGCAATCTACTATTCGTTGGAGAACTCCAATTAGATATTAAAGCATTGCAGAACTGTGTTTCCTTATCACAAAGTAGTTATGTTTTTACTGTATTACGAAGATCTTTGTAAAAGATCTGCACTAGCAACGTGATGTTAAGCATCGATAAAGTTAGTTAGTAACTGCTAAACTAGCTTTGTGCCGTCCTCAAATGTCACGAACGTCCCGGATGTATAAATGATCAAATGTCTCGAGGTGCTCGCAACCATTCCAAATATTACCATTTTCTATTAGCAGTGACTGAACAAAGGCAACTAATTTTCTAAACGATTGAACGACCTTTCGAGATTAGTGATGATGAGCTGATATCTTCAAATAAAAACAAAAACCTTATAGAGCCTTTAGAAGAACCATTTGATTCAAAAGATATGGAGGTTTATCATTCCTTGTGTTGATTTTTCAATAATACATCCAAGCACTGACATAGACATGATGGTGCTCATAAGTTCCTTGTACCGTAATCTGTACATTATCGTGACGAATGACTCTTAGAGGCATTACACAGAGCTGCAGAAATGGCCGGTGTGACACCTATTGGTGTCACTTACTTGTTTGTCCTTTATCTTGAAACACAAAAGCCTTTTACTAAATTACTTTCGATCATATTTCTTATCAATCAACGAAGCATGGAAATGCGTTTTCAAAAACATTTTTCCCATGGACTTCCGCTTTTTTTGCTCTAACAGATTTGGGAGCATAGTAACGCAGTGACATAGTGACCATACAGTCGTTTCAATAATACAACAACACTGTTTGAACCTCGGCTTCGATTACATTTACCACGATTCTGGGTTGAAAATTTAGTGCAAAACCAGTTTGCAAATAAACTCTGATCCATAAAGACTGGTGACTGTGATAAGCCTCAAGCAGCTCAAGTACATCTATCAGAAGATTTCAGATAAAATCTGCTTGAATTTCATCGAGCAAAATCGTTGAATAAAGCGGATTACGCGATTGGCCTTCATCAAATCCTGAGGGATGTGCTATCCGTTGCTGGAGATGTATGAATGCATATCTGGAGCATTCAATGACTTGTCACAACCTACCTGTATATCAACTCAGTGCAGTTTTCTCTCACACAAGTCTGGCTTCAATTAATCATCCAGGAAGGATGGAGGGTGTGGTGAAGATAGGATGCAGGATCGAACTAAGAACATATTCGATTTATGGCTGCTTAAATAACTCCTGTGCTGCACACTCTCATTGCGTTCTATTCTTAATCTTTTCTATCGTCTCACACAAAGCAGACTATTTTGCCTACTCTGCATTATCCATGTGAGGTTCATTTTCTTATATTGGACGCGAATCAAGCGAAAACAATTAAAAGCGCATTCTGAATTATGGACACGAGAAAGTAAATTGAATTAAGGAAGCGCCAGAATCTACAGAAAATTCGATATTGTAAAAAATCACACAGAGATCCGTTCCATGCATCTTAGCTCAATTTTGAGTGGCTTTCTAAATTTATTACGCATTTAAAAGAAAATTGTTTAGTTTTTCCGACGTGGTTCGCCAGAGTACATTGAAGTTGAAATTTAGATCAGCCTGCCACAGCACATCGATGTTGAAAACGAGTTGTTGTTTTAAAACACAAAATTGTCGAATTAATAATCAAATATATTGAATTTGTTTGCATCGCTAGCTGTTTCTACTGTCAACACTAGTTGAATCTGCTCAGCAGCAAAGCCCAATCGCTCTATTGTTTTTTCACTGATTTGTCGCTTTGCTTTATTTAGTCACGAAACTCCATAAGAATCTCGAAGGAGCAGGATAAGGATATGTTCACTAAGAAAAAAGAGTTCGCAGACGTACATGGGAGAGACATGATTCAGGTGATCAGATTCCTAGGTGCTAAAACTCCCAGATACATTTGTTTTGCTCCCAAATAATATTTTCATGTTCAAAATAATTTCACAAAAAAATTTCTTCAATTATTTTAAATGTTTACTGCGTGATTTCAAAAAAAGTCGATGCTATGGATCATTTTTCATGTTCACGCTCATCGATACACCGATATGCGTGTTTTTATGGGAATTGTTTTCTGCCCATGTGACTGATGGGCAAGAATCAGACAGTTGTGAATTACTGCATTAGAATAGGTTCATTCCCACCTCTAACAAGAAGATTCGCCACAACTAAAAATTTCTGCTATCATTCTCATCCTTTGTGTGACCTCGTGTAGTTTGTTATCAAAGTCAGAAAAGACGTTTTGTAGAAAACTCTGGTGCTGAACTCAATCCTTAAGTTAAACTGAGTGACTTACCTTGGCTCGTGACTTAGGCGAATTGTAGTTTTGTTGATGTCCGTTGAAACATATTCGTTAGCGAAGGGTCAAAGTGATTACTTTGTTAGAACTAAGATCTTGATTCCAAGTTGCCGTATTTGTATAAAATTCCATAGGTAAGGCCGGCCAGCGCTGGAAAATAGGCGCGTGTGCATACTTTTCCTCCAAATTTCGTAAAACCTATTTTTTGGATACTTTTGATTATTTTTCGTTTTTTCAGAGCAATTAAGTTTTTCTCCAAAAAGAATTTTATTGCCGAAAAGCATGCGTGATTGTCTGCCTTTTTTTTGCAAAAATCAAACCGTTTTCATCTATATAATTTTAGAATACATGAGAATTCTTTCGCGTAGATAAATGTTTATAGAATGCATGACGCAATAAAATTACTGGAATCAAAAGTAAGCTCAGTCAGAGAAGAATATTTGCAGGCAGACTAAAGTGTTTCGAGTCATGTTTCACTAAATAATCATAGACTATCTTTTGATTCAAAATTTACTGCGACTGTAATCAAGTACTTGCGGTAACTTTTCATTGCAACTTAGTTTTCTGGAAGATCACTGCTTCATGGAGGGACAAAATCTCACTGAAAGCACACTTTATAAGTAATGCTGCTTCATTCGTATGATGTTCTCATCAACTCAATTAGAATCAGTCCGGTTGGAAAGAAGCTCAACTAAGAAACAGATAATAACTGGGTCATGAGACTCCGATCATTGTTTTTCTAGAAAAGACAGCGATACTAGGAGAAGGTTAACCACCGCAAAATATTTTAGATGGAAGCTTCGCGAAAGCTCATTGATATAAAAAAATATCGAATACACACGCTGAAACTAGATTAAAGTTGATTTTAGAACAAAGGCCAATCAGGCCATTATCCATGTCGTATCGTGATGCCGTTGTCGTGTAGATACTATATCGAAGAAAATTTGAGGTTAAAGAAAGCAACGTCAATTTCGAATGTGATAAATATGCCCCAATTTACTTTGTCCAGCAAACTCTACATTTCGACTTAAAAACTTGATGTAGAAAACCGCATTCAGAAAGGTTGTGCAGTCACCGTGTGCCTGTGGTTCGTACAGCTCATCTAGTGTTTTCAAAAACTTGAAAAAAAAAAACGAAGCTCAACGTGAAATTTCTACAGTTTTAGAGAAGAGCGTCCTACAGTGTAATAGAACAAGAGGACCATATGTTAAAACGATATTTATTTCAAATTTTTTGATTATTAGATGACAACGCAGCTTTAACAAAGACGGTTAATAAACTTATGTTCAATGTACGAACTGAAAAAAAATTTGAGTTGTTTCACTGTCGATAATACGAGCTGAAGACTAAGCTATTAGTCAAATGAGAATTAATCGGACAGTTTCATGTCACAGCGTGAGCGAGCTGGAAAGAAATTTTATACTGCAAAGTTAACATAGAACAGCGAGATGTATACGGCTCAAGATTTTACAATCCCGAATGGAATGAACTAGAAGATCATTCTAGAAGAACTTTTTTCACATTTGATAACCTGCAAACAAATCCGACACATGGAATTATGCTATATTTCCACATCATATTGATTTTTGAGTAAGTGCAGCGCAGTCGCAGGAGTAGCCTTGTAATCCGTACATGTCGCTGGCTCGATCTTGCCTTCGAGCTAGTTAGCACTGCCACCACTTCGTCGTCGGTGAATTAGTAACATGCTTGCCTGATAATATGAAAAGACTGCTTTGATACATCAGGGGAGCTAGCCGAATGCACGACTCTTCACTTAGGCATATATTAACTCGGAAGGTTTAATTCCTTTTTGTTTACTTTTTGTTTGTTTTGTTAGAAAGTTCAACCATTGCAAAGCGAATGGGATGAACTGAGTGGTAAAGTTGAGCAAATCAGATAATTGCATCGCTTTCGTCAAGTAGTCAAGGTTCTTCAACAAAATTTCGTTGTACAGTTTTCCTTAATCGTGTTCTCTCTTCAAAAAAAAAAAAAAAAAAAACAGTTCGTGTAGTGAAATTGAAGGTTTTTTCGTTGTTTGATGTTCCAGTGACTATATTAATTAATCGTAAAGAACTTAAGAAAGCTCTCCGAACAAGGTCAAGCTATGTATAATCATGAGAAATCCACTAGAGAACACTTTACTCCATTTTATATGATTTATTGACCCGTCTTTACAGTGTTATTTACTGCGTAATCCCAGTACTTCTAGCATTCAACTCTCTTTTTCCATTTTCTTCTTGAACGTCGTAGAACACTTGTTTGAGTGAGCCTTCTTGCAGTCTCGAGGATAGCCTGCTTCTGGCGTTCCATGGGTGTTCGTTGAAGACTCCTGAAGAGGATTGGGGGCCTAGCTCGACTACACGCGTGCCGCGACGCGCATCACAGCCACTCGATCAGGAGGCCCCTATTAGAGAATGGTTTGGAAAAAATAGAATATCTTGTGCTGTTGAGGTTCTTGAATACTTGGCGTATATTGCGACCTAACGGAAAATGAGGCAAAATAAAGAATGAATTACAGATCAAATGAGACTCTACCATCTTTGTAATTTTATAAGCGCAATTGTTCTTTACATCCGGTAGGCTTGTGTTTCGTGTTGTTGGGGGCAAAAACCTCACTAAACCAGAGAGGGTAGCAACTCCTGTTCCACTTGTAGTCCTATGGATGTCTCCGGATATGATTGTCAAACTCTGTCTCAACTCAGGATACCCCTATAGAAGGCACGACTGTTCTGAAAGAGTTTGAAGTTAGAAAATACTCCTATCCAAGAGAGTGTTGAGAGATTCCAATTATCAGTTGCTAGCAAATTAAAATTCTTCAGAAAAATAACTATGAACAAAAAGACTGCCCAAAGCTTGCATTAAGATTTTCAGCATAATTCGGTAGCGCATTAATTCCAAATTGATGAATAAATGTTCTGGTACAAGTCTTTGTGAGAACCGACTTTCTTTCTTCCTTGTCTTACGAGTCAATCATACAATCTCAATATGCCAAATGATCATTTTTGAGTCACGCATGTCATGTGGTCTGTTAAGAAAGGGCTGACTTATAAAGCCCAATACACGTGTTTTGACTACGCAGTCTCGTCAGTCAGGCAGTTACGCTTACTCGTCTTTTGCCAATCCTGTGTGGATGCTCCAGTCCCCACATCAAAAGTTGGCGACGACGAACACTCTACGTCCAGTGAAATTATCACCGAACACAGAGTGTTGTACACTCGATTGCCCTTGGCTCCTATATTTAATAAATCATATCTTTCGTTTCGAGTGTTTTCTTAAGACCACAGCTCAAACTTCAATATGTCGAATAATCATTTTTGAGCCACACATGTCATGTGGTCTATTGAAAAGGGGATTGACTTATAGAGCCCGATACACGTGTTTCGACCTTGCAGTATTTTCAGTCGAGCACTTACCCTTTCTGGTCTTTTGCCATTCCTGTGTGGGTTCTCCTGTCCCCACACTAAGAGTTAGCGACGACGAACGTTTCACACTGTAGTGGCTGGCTTAATTGGCCGATTGCGGGATTAGAGAGTAGTGAATAACGTACCCAAGTCTGTCAGAGAAGCTAACCTCGTAAATCTTGCCACGCGGGTTCTTTTAACTCCTTTTCGCCGTAGATCAAACAGCCTCAAGCTGGGGGTAATTAAACTTTATATAAAACAGCACAACGACAATAATTAACGATATTAATAAAGGAGTCTACAAGTTATGAATAATATGCGATCAATAATATAGTATCAGAGGGAGGCAGGTCTATAAAATTATGTAAATACGATCGGGTGAGTAACGATGACTCCTGAGACCTTACAGCTGCTGGTATGATGTGATGTGCGGGTGTGGGATAAGATACAATATAATCAAAAGCAATGTTGAGTTGCTTATAAAACAGTGCAAAGTAACGGTTGAGACGACTTAGGAGAGTGACTTAATGGGAAGCGGGATAACTTCTACATCATCTAGGTGGGCAGGGTGTGTTGATAAAGCTAAACCTTACACAGTGCTCATAAAGTGGGCTGATATAGCAGTACTAATTTATGTAGATCACTTCCTAAGAGAGCTTAGCATGCTTCTGGTTTGAGCTTATTAACGTAGAGGTGAGCAGATGAGATGAGGCAAGAGAGCAAGCATTGAGATCGGATGTTGGCGACATCAACGAGCATCTGAGGCTTGAAGTGGAGACCAAGAACATATGAACGGATTACTGACTTATGTTTGGTGAGCATTTAGGTGAGTGAGATTATGGAGGCGCGGTTAGATGATTGGAGAAGTACTTCAGAGATCAAGAGGGTAACTTTAATAAGGTTGACAGTGACTTGAGAAGCGTGAAACTGTCGTTGAGTGGTTTAGAGGTTGTACTTACTTTCAAATGGACAAGAAGAGACTATTAAGATGAGTGAATAACTAAGATTATCTAAGAAGATAAGAAAAGGGTTTGGAAAGCCGCTGCTGCTTCGGAGCCATTTCAGGTGACTAAAGTGCTATCGGAGACGTGCACATGTCCGTCGCTAGAGAGTTTTTGGCTCCATTCTTTTGTCTGGAATCCGTTCGAACTGCCAGCTGCGAGCCACAAAAACTGTCCATCCGCCAGCTCATCTCACTAACCAACGCTATGACTCATTGCCTGGCCTTTTTTATTATCTATAATTAGAATACTAATTGTCTGGCGATATGCGATAAGATACGCGTAGAAGAGGACAAAAAGTAGCAGTTATCGAGGAATAACTGCTACATACACTCTATGTGCAGTGAAACTATCACCGAACACAGAGTGTTGTACACTCGATTGCTCTTGGCTAATATATCTAATATATCATATATTTCCTTTCGAATGTTTTCTCAAAACCACAGCTTAAGTCATATAATCTTAGTCGATTAAGCCAGTAGTGTGAAGTTCATTGAAAAAATTCCGGGTATTGTTTTAACGTCTTCGTCTTTTTTGGAGCCGATAATTGAAGTTCATGTTCATATTCGTTCGTACTCAATGTGATTTCGTTTCGTTTAAATTAATTAAGAGAGTCTTAGATGTGGGTTAACGCTTCCCAGACAAAAGAATTTGCAAATTCAATTTCAAGGGTTGCACGAGCAAAAAGAAAAATTATCTTGATAGGGTTAAGCGGGCGCTTATAATATTTCGTGAAACTGTTGCCAATAACTGAGTTCGAAACCTATATATTACTCTGAAGTGCTACATGAATGCTTGTGCAAATTGTGTTGATTCAGTTCACTCCATATCTTAACGGCCATGCTCCATAAATGAGCAGTCTTTATTTTTTATTCTTACCCACGTGTTTTGGTGTTTTCAAAACTGTTTTGTACACTCAAATTCATTAGACTTTCAATGCAACAGAAAACTATTTGATTTAAATATACGATTATGGAAGCCCATGCAATGACATTCTTAATTTTCATAGCGAGAAAGCTTACCTCACATCAAGACTCTACTATATAATACCAAATTGAACTGGAACAACACACTTCAGAGCGAAGATTGTAATATGGGGGCGCCATGGCCGAGTGGTTGTGATTCTCGTCGCGGCGCACGTGTAGCCGAGTCCCACCCCTATGCTCTCCGCCAGTCAATAACAAGACCTTATGGAACGCCACATCAAGGCTATCCTCGAGATTGCAAGAAGACTAGCTCAACCAGTATTTTGCGTCGTTTAAGAAGAAGACGAATAACGAATTGGATGCTAGAAGTACTAGGATTCGCACAGTGAAAAAAAGCTGTGATGACGGATCAATTAGAGAACTAAAGTGATAAAAGAACGTAATATGAGAGTTTTGCAACATTTTGAGCTGAGTATGAGGATCGGCATTTCTCAAGCTATCAAATGATTATAAAAATATAGATCAAAAGCTAGAGTCGAATGTTCTATAACAGCTCAAATCAAGTTTTCTCCCGAAAAGACATGGTTCTGTCGTTGAAACATAAATTGATTTGTGGCAGATAGACGTTCCTTTAACCAAAAACCCTCCACTAAAGTCTCTTCTGTATATTCCATCACTTAATGCTGATAATGGGCCCTCAGAACCTCAATCAACGAATACATTTCTATTTCCATGTAAGCACGCGATGATACGAATCCAGCGCAGCCCGCCGCGGCCGCTGCGAGCGCGGCGCACGCCATGTTCCGAAGACGGTACATGTGGCCGTAAATGAGTTAACAGAGTGACGGTTTTGAGAATAATTCACAGAGCTCCAATCTTGTTTTAATGTTGTTCTTTATCAATAAGCATTCTAGGTATAGCCTCATTTACATTAAGATGATGTACTTGTAAACTTAATAGAATATCTTCAGCAAATAAACTGGACATTATTTGCAATAATTGCGTTGTTTAGTTTACTGGATAGATGGCCACGTGCGAGACCTTCCAATGGTTCAAATTTTCAGAGGGATGACGCAAAAATGTTGTTTTTTACAAGCTATTTCGAAGTATTAGAAAGATTTTGTGGAGCGTAAAAAGTCATGTAGAGGTTTCATTTCCTTAGAATGGTTCTTTATGATGCGTTTTTGTATTTTTTGCCTGTATGGACGAAAATTCTCTTACAAATGTCTCCTTCAGCTAAGATTTATTGTTGTCTAATAAATGTGTTGTAGAAGAATCGTAGTACCTCTTTTTTATCATGAATTCGAGGAACCGACAAACATTTCTCATCACTTTCGAGTCATTCACTCATAGGGAAGTACTCTTGTTGATTATATCAATCCATTCTTTATTTCATCGGAGCTGCCTAAAGCTCTCCTTCCATATTCCAAATTCGGACAACTCCAAATTTCTAAATGCTTTTGCTTCTTTGCATGCGAATATTTGTCATGTGTCTTCCCCTTATATGTCATATTAAGTGTCAGTGAGGAACTTTTGAGAGGTTTTTCGTACTTATAAAATGATATGGATCTACTACCGAAATTACATTTCTCTTAAGATTTCTTGCAAAGTCAATAAATATGTTGTTCTGCAGCCTCCGAAGGTGCGCACTGTCTTCTGTCAAAAACTGGAAATTCTTAGAAGCATCTCGTAATAAATTACTGGAGGAGAGATGTGTGATCTCAGTATGTTCTTCATTGTTGTATCTGTAACTTAGCTTTCCTTGACAGTCGCTGACGAGCCGTTTTCTTCAGAATAATGCAACCAAGCTAATCAGAATGATGAGTTGCAAATGATAAGTTTGCGTCTAAAGTGATTAACAATAATCTATTGTATAAAAGTACGATGGCTAGAATTTAACAAATACTCGTGGGTATCTGTCTGCTTCATTCACGGCCCATTTGTTTGATTTTCAACCAGATATTGCATATAGGAAAACTAAAAGTGTTTTTACTCGGGTAAAGCAGTCTGAAGTAGGCAATACAGATATTTGTTTACCTTATAAGGATAGAATGTGTACACTATGCGAACGCCTGCACTTCCATAACTAGGTGCAAAATCAAGAGCCAAGTACTGGCCAACTACTAAGGTGACAGTTGCAAGGAAGAACAGGAGGGACAGTATAGACAGAATACCAAAGAGCGGTACTGAGCTTACTTTGCTTGAAAAAATCTCTCCATTGCTTTCATTACGGGTCTAAGTTCGGGAGAGGAAGTATGAGCGTGAAAGAAATTTTTGGTTTTTTAGCGTATCTTGGTTTCATGGCCAGCAATATTAAGAAAATGAATTTGAGCAGCATAACCAGATCCAATCAGAAGTGGTTATGTTCAAAGATAACGACATCTTTTACAACGAGAGATGTCGTTGATGATCAACGACCATGCCTTTCAAAACCACCACGTTGAATAAAAACTATGAAGATTATTATATAATAAACCTGTCCAAGTTATTTCTGCTCAACAAAAAGCGATGATGTAGAATAATGATTCAGTTTTACTGTTCAATTAGTTTTGTCTTAACATTCCACAATATGAGAGCGTCAATCACCACACCATGGATCGACTTCATCACATCTCCTTAGATTAAAAATGACTAGGTATCCACTATAGTGCAAATGATGAACAACCAACATATGTTTACATTAGCTCTTTAAGTCATAAAGAATGGTCAGAAGGATATGCAGGTTGAACCTTTAGTACAAACCAAGCCGTGATAAACGTGCTTTCCATTCTCTAAGGTGTTGAAGAAACTCTTCAAAACTACCTTTTCAGAGAAAATGATGTGATTTGCCACCTTGTAGTACAGCTTACTTGATTTTGTGCTAGTGCTGTGTAGTTTACATTGGCAAGCATTCCGTTTGGCTGAGTGGGTTTTTGATAAAAACCGAGCTTCAAGCTGTCCCTTGGCTCTTTTTCTTTTATTTGATTGATTTTGTCCTTTCTTTTCGTCGTCACCTCCGACGTAAGATGGTCGCTTTATGATACCAACCTAACGACCAAAATTTTCGTAACAGGCTCCACTCCTGATTCAGGATAAAAGTGCTCAACTATAGAAGCTACGTTGGCATGTATTCAAAGCGTCAGTGAAGATGATGAATCTCATTCGCTGTTTTTCACACATTAAATACAAATAAGGAACGTTTGTCTCAGTTATCTTATTTCTCAATGCAAGCACGACTTCCACATTTTTCTGGCCATTTCGCAATGCAAAAGATATTATAAGGATATGTTGACTATTCTTCATTTGCAATGATGGATTACCACTAATTTCTAACTAAGAAGATGTGATAAAGTGATAATCCATCCATCATCTGATGATTGACTCTCTCAAGTTCTAAAATGTTGAAACGAAATAGATTGGGCAGCAAAGCTGAATTATCCAATATCGTCTATTTTTGTTGAGCAAGAATGCTTCGAGCAGGTTTGTTATAGAATAATATCAATAGTTTTTTTTATATATTGTAGAGGGTTTAGAAAGACCTATTGTTAAGCACCAACGACATTTTTCAGTGAAAAAGATGTTATTATTATTTGGAATATCCATTCCCAATGATCCTAGGTCTTGCGATTAGACTATACGTGATCCATTTTCTTATAATGCCGACCATGAAGCCAATTGTGCTTAGAATCTCATATTTCTTCCGCGCTCACTATCCTTTTCGCGAATTTTCAACCAGCATTTAAAACAGTGCAGAAATATTATAGAGGAGATTTAGCACAGTAACACTCTTTAGTGCTCTGTCACAATCTACGAGATCAAAAGGTGATTCTTTGGATGAAGAATTCCTTTGCTTCTTTCGCGCCAATTGTTGGCCTCCAATTATGCACTTAATTCTGGTAGTGGAAGCGTCCGCATAGTTGACAGTCCCAATCAACTTCACCAGCGGTGCTGATGGATCAGTCACATTTGGACCCTCCGTTTATGGTATATGACTAACTGGAAGAATTTTCTCTTATTCACGTAAAGCACTCCTCTAATCTCTGTATTTTCACATCATTAGTAAACGCGCTGTATCTTTAAAACCCAAATAAGTAGTTGTAATGTTCTCTCAAAATTAATCTACTCGGATGCGAACACTTCCAATCTTCCTAGTTTCGGTATCTGGTTATAGTTAAGCAATTGAGATGTGACGACCGTGTGGTTTTCACGGATATTTTAGTGAAAAACCAGTCACATTTTTTACAAGATGCTATATCGATTCATTTTAGACCCAAGACTTTATCATTTGAAGCTCACCATTCTGGGGAGATTATTTGAGTGGTTCTGAAATGACGGTTCGTTAACTACTGTCAAAGAATAATATGTTACAGATACAGCAACGAAGAGCATACAGGATGGTAAATCTCTCTTTTCGTAAATTATTAGGAAGCTCTAATAAGAACCTTCTGTCTTCTACGAAATACAATAGGCACTCTCAGAGGTTACAGAGCAACACATATATAGATCTATGAAAAAAACCCATGAAAATAGGTGTCATCTCTTCGAAAGATTCACATCATTTAAGAGCACTGGTTTATTCGCGTTAAAATTTTCCACCGAAACTTAAAGATATCAACACATATGCGACATATAATGGAGACACGATAAATGCCCGCTTGTTAAAAACCAAAAGCATTTAGAATCCTATAATCTGTCCTAAATTATTGGAAGGAAGAAGAGTATCAGACAGCCTTGATGCGATAAAAAAATGAGAAATAAATGATTTTTAGGGAGACCTTTGTATTATCGCCATTTTAGCAGTGTTATGATGCTCTAACGATATAGCAAGGATTGTTGAGTGATATGCAAGACCTGGAAATGGCTACAAGTCTGCCTGATTTACGCCGATGTAGATTTACGAAAGCAAAGGTGTTGATGCTTGGTTGCTGGCAGCTTCGATAGTGCAACAGTTAGCACATGAACCTGGCTCGAGCGAAGCGCAGGTTTGACTTCAGCGTAAGGTTCAGAATTTTCACATAATTCAGAAATCTTGAATATTAAGTCAGAACTTAAGATTATTCGCAACTCTTTTTATTTATTATTGTTTTACAGTCACTCGTCATTTTCAAAGGCATGGTATGATTCCTAAATAAGAAATAATACGTATCAATTTTACGTGACGCAAAGTCTGCCACAAAACATTCAGTCGATTTGTTACATTACCTTCAAGTAAGTGCTTTTCCCGAAAATAGACAAAAATCATCACTAAGCGGTTCTAGATTAAAATGCATGCTTAGAAGTGCGATGGAACAGTAAGTCACTCCGAAAAGTCCGAAAATAGTTGTGACACATGTAGAGAGCAACGCCCCATCTTTCCTGAAAAAGAGATGATTAGATTTGGTACATATTACTAGTATCAAAGAACGGCAGCTTCACGCTGTCATAACTTGTCGCAAAGGTTAGACGCAAATACCGCTGCTCAGAAACAATAGCACACTCAGGTCCTACGACATTCTGATGACTAAGGATAAATTTTTAGTGTTTTATTCAACTTCTTATGCGGGATTTTTCCACTGAAGCCTAGATGCTCTTCGTTTCTGTTGTCACTTTGTTACAAGCGTGGGCCATGTCCATCGACACAGTCGAAGTTCGTGCTTCATTGGGTCACGACTGGAGAAAGAATCTTTCCACAGCGAGCTGCAGTCGATGATATCAACAAAGTTGAAAAGGAAGGCACAACAAACAAATCTGCTGCTGGACGCTGGTTTCAATGTTTTTATGCCAGAAATCTCGACCTCGAAGGCAATCTTCGTTCAGGACGTCCAACAAAATTGAACAACAAAGACCAACTGATTGCTGCTTTGGAAGATGAACTGTCGTCAAGTGCTCGTGAATAGGAACCGAACTTGATGTTTCACATACAACTGTGCTAACTCATTTACACCAGCTTAATTTTGTCTACAAGTAGTCACGACAAGATCCGTACTTACGATCTGAATCGTTCGATGAAGTTGAAGGAGGATGTCAAAAGTTCTTTGATTCGAAGTCGGAGAAATTGTACTTCGACCAAATCCGAATTTTGGCGAACAGTTGGCTGAGAGTCGTAGAAAGATAGGCTCTTTTTGAAGAATAGCTACCACTGTTTTTGTTTGGATCTCATGCTATTGGATAATTTGCCAATTTTTTACGAGAGTCCCAGACCTTCCTTGGCAACATCCTTCTAGTTCAAGCTGCTGAATCAGCATCATGTCACAATTTTCAGAGATCCGAAGTTGAGTGTTTCAAATGCTATAACTCGCCTAGCTACTGGAATGTCTCCAGGACAGTTGATTTTGGAGTTAGTCAGCAGAATTGAGTATAAGAGCAAAAATTCGACCTCAGACGGGTGTTTAAACCGCGTTTCATTCATACATGGAACAATCTGAGGTCGACTTACCACTCAGTTATCCTGGATATCTTTGAAATATCATAAGACGGCGAAAAAAACAGTATAAATATAAGAGATCTCGAAATAATTTTGAAGTTTTTTCTTGAAAATAATGTCCAACTTTTCTTGGGGAGAACCACTTCTGTGCATCTCTCAATTAAGTAAGTTCTCAATGGGAGATATCTTATTAATTATGAAAGGCGAATTCATCCTTGCCGCAGCATACGCAATTGCTTACAACAGTGGCATCGAAGGTTTATATCTCCAGAAGTCAAGTGTAACCTCGTTTTCGTTTCTATAAAGTCCTACAAAAATTCTATCAGATATCGAGCTTCCCGTCGTATTCAGCATTTTTCAGGCTATCCAGTGGCTACAATGGGCCTCATGATCATTGAAGGGACGACGCGCAGGCCACGCGGGGGATCGATTGAGCTGATCGGATCGATAGGCATGCAGCCCGTGACTCGGCGATCGGACAGCTCGGGGCCAACGTTCACAAAATTAAATTTCGCGCCCAAACATATCACTCCCGAGTCAACTGGCCGAGTCTGCGAAATTCGCGACGCCCTTGGCTATCGGCCAATTATTCGCTGACTCGCAGACGCCGAGTGCTCCAATCGCCTGCTTCGCTCCAAATTCTGCCCGATTTAACTGTTCATTTCCTTCAAACACTTTCCCTTTTTCTTCTCTCCTTTTCTGATTGAGCCATTCTCATGAAGTTCGCATAAAGCGGAGCTACTCGGCTACCGTTTCGTCGCGTTTCGGCGTCTTCACAGCCGACTGGTTCGAGTCGGTGTTCGACGCTTGTTCGTCCCCGTTGTGTGTGTTCTTCGCCCTTCGTTCTTCTTCAGTAGTCTTTTTGCTGTAAGCCAGAATTCATACTACGAAGTGATGAGCTACTAAAAATCGCTTTGTTAACTTACAATCATTGAAAAGATTGTCTTGTGAGTGATTTTCTTCGAGGAATCATCCGTGATCTCGCTGAGAAGAGAGAAACCTAATTTATTCCCTTACGACAATCTGTTCCACAACATGTGAAACGCATAGCACTGAAGCTTTTCGGGCATGATCAGATATCGTTTTTCTACCACAGAGGCCGTGAAGTCAATGGCGTTCGTTGCTTGTCGTGCCGCTTGCCTTTGACTTCTTCTGGTTGAACGGTGTTTGTATGGAATCTATTCCTCAAACACTTAAGAGTTGTACGAATGAAGAAAGCTTTTTGAGGCGTGCTACCTTTTTGAATCATATTCTTCAAGCTTTTCCTCAATATAAAAGTCTCAAGTG
>JAHQIW010003529.1:0-15356 GCA_019055375.1 Parelaphostrongylus tenuis
TTGATCTTGACTTCTCTGTTAATCAAGACCGGCGGTCTTTCCGATGGTGCAAACGCCGGTCCGGTTTTTTTTTCAGTTTTGAAGAGACAGATAAAAAACGGATCTCATTTGCTGGAGGGGAACTTTCCATAGGTTTGTTAGTAACCATTCAAAAGCTGAAACTGCGTGCAAGAGCCCCACGTCGCCGATATTCCAAAAGACTTTTTAACTACTTCAGGAGGAGATTTTTTGGCTTCGAATACGCATATTTCTCACCGGACAGAGCTCTTTCTTTGGACTGTTAGTACATTCAACAGCGTTATATTTTCTAATTGCAACGCTGTACTTGCATCTCGAAAAAGACTGATTTTCTGAAACGTAACAGGTAAAATAAATTGAATTCCCATCTTCAATCATGGACCACTTTGGCCAATTCGCGCGGGTGTGCGTGAGGCAGCCACGTTCGTTGAGGAGATGGCCATCGATTTTTCGGGCATATGAACGCGTGGAGAAGTAGCGCGTCAGCAGTTCACATGGCTGCCTCAGGCACACCCACATGAATTGGCCAAAGTGGCCCGTGATCGCACATGGAAATTCAACTTATTTTACCTGCTGCGCTACAGAGAAACGTTATTTTCACGATTGTAGCACAGCGTTGTATTCAGAAACGATTTCGCTATCGAACAGTTTCCAGTAGTCCAAGGAAAGAGCTCTGTCCGGTGAGAAATATGCGCGTCCGAGACATAGATCTGTGAGGACTTTATGGCGTTATAAAAGGGTAATTTGGAAAATGGACAACTTGTGGCTGTAGCTTGAAGCCTCAGCTTCGAGTAATTACTAACACTCCTACAAAAATTTGCTTTCCACCGAATGAGGTCGGTTTTGCAATTGTCCTCTTGTAATCAGGAAGAACTTTTCTCGTATATGAAAAGCACCTTCGATAAACGGGCACCAGCTGTCGAATGAATCAGTTGGCGTGCCATGAAAAGCCTTTATTCAACTTTCAGATTCATCTTATTGTAGACATTGTTTTGAACGACCTACTCGCTGATTCCAAGCTTCTTTGTCACTTTGCTCATCGAAAGCTTCAGATTTTGCTGAATTTGGCAATGACTCTTCTGTATAATTCCCGGAGGAGACGCTGTCGTTGAACGTTCTTTTCGAGAACGGTCCTTAATCCCTCTATCTCTCTAATACGTTTCACAGCTCTATAGACACTTGTTGGTTAGAAATCAGTTGCTTCATCAGTGTCAAGCATTTTCATTTAGGTCTGTTGCAACTCAACTACTGCGATACGCTCATTTTCACTATCCATAAAGTCAGCATAATTGAGCATAAACAAAGAAATAAAACAGATTCTAGACCAACATTTAGGAAAGAATTCAATAAAGTTATCAGAATGTCAGAACTACATATATATATATATATATATATACATATATACATATATATATACATATATATATTATATATATGTAAATAATATATGTATTATATATTTTATATATTATATACGTATTATATTGTATTATTATTTATTTACATTTATATTATTTTATATTATATTCATAATTTATATTATTTTATATTTATATATTTTCATTATATATTATATATTCTATATATATTATATTCACCTGTATCACCTGTCGTCCCGTTGATCGTCGAGTGACTCGAGCGGGTACCAGCAACTCTTCCATTTTTCCCTATCGCGTGCGAGAGTAGCCCAGTAGGTCCTCCTCGCTCTAGGGATTCGCTGAGCATCATATCTTTCTTCCATCGCTTTCGTGAAGAAATGGGACCAACAGGTCAGTGGTCTACCTTTAGAGCGCTTGACGTCCCGGGGAATCCAGTCGGTAACGGCTCTCGTCCATCGGTTGTCGTTGAAGCGCATCACGTGTCCGGCCCACCTTATTTTCGATATCCTGGCGTGTAGAACGGCGTCTCTGATTTTCGATCGTTGACGTAGGTCGGAACTTCGGATCCTTTGTCTCATCTGCGAAATACGGGATACTCCCAACATCGACCTTTCGACTGCGCATTAGATAACTCCAAGTGATCTTTCATCCTGCTTACGTAGCGACCAGGTCTCTGCTGCATACGTTAGGGCAGGGATAATTGTCGAGTCGAAAAGGTGGGCACGGAGTCGGATGTTCTTTGTCCTCTTCACTACATCTTCGATGCTCTTAAACGTTCCCCAAGCCTCTCGTTTCCTCCTGCTCAACTCTGGGGCTAGGTCGTTCATCATGTTGATATCACGACTTAGATAGATGTAACTGGAGCATTCGGAAATTGTCGTTCCGTTGAGCGTGAATGGGGCATTAGAAACCCATCCGTTCCTTATGAACATTGTTTTCGTTAGATTCAGGTGAAGACCAATCTTTCCACAGGCGTTATCGAAATCAGTCAACATTCGTTCCGCTTGGCTGATATTTGGTGTTATGAGAACGATATCGTCAGCAAAGCGAAGATGGTTTAATTGTCGACCGTCAATTTTCATTCCCATTTCGTCCCATTCTAACGTTCGCATGACGTTTTCTAGGGTGGCAGTGCATAGTTTTGGCGAAATTGTATCGCCTTGTCGAACCCCTCTTCTTACGTCAATGATGATATTGTTGTAGAATGGAGATATTTTGGTCGTGAAATCTTTATAAAGCTCACGAAGGATCATTATGTACCGAGTAGGGACGCCCTGGTTATCCAGAGCCTCTATAACCGCTTCTGTTTCCACTGAATCAAAGGCTTTCTTCAGATCGATAAAAGTGAGACAGAGTGGTTGTTTGTAGTCTCGCGAAACTTTAATGAGTCTTGTGATCGTGTGGATGTGGTCTATGGTACTAAATCCTTTTCGGAACCCTGGTTGTTTGCATGGCTGTCCTTCGTCCAGTGTTCTGTCAATCCTGTTCAGGATGACTCTAGTAAAGAGTTTATAGACAACGGACAGCAAGCAGATTGGGCGATAATTGCCTATGTCGTGAAGGTCTCCCTTTTTGAACAACAATACGGTCTTGCTGGTTTTCCATTGAATAGGAACCTTGCATTCTGACAGGTAGCGAGTGAAGAGCCGAGCCAGGGTGTTGATGAGAACTGGCGGCAGGTTCTTCAGGTGTTCTGGTCTAATCCTGTCTGGACCGGGTGTTGTTCTGTTTTTCACCAACGATATGGCATGTCGGATTTCGGAAGGAAGGGCTGGTGGAACGACATATTCGTCCTCTTTCAATTTATATGAAGGTAAGAGAACATGGCTAGCGAAGAGATCCGAGTAGTATTGGTGGATGATTTGTTCCATAGCCCTTCTGGAAGCTGTAAGTGTCCCGTCAGGGTATCGGAGTGCAATCATCTTGGTCTTATAGTTGGCGAAGCCTCGCTGGGCTTTGCCAATGCTCTTCCCAGCTTCTGCAGCTTCTGCCATAACTGCTGCTCTTCTCTCTTTAAGGTCTTCTTTTATCGCTTCTCTGCATCGTTTCGCAAATTCGGACGTAAGGTTTCGGTTGCCTGCAGCTCGTGCGATTCCACGTTGACGTATCAGCTGGTGTGTCTGCGGAGACAAGCGTCTCTTCGTGACCTTAGGACTCTCGGCTTTCATAACGATAACGTGAAGATGTTCAACGAGTCGCTCGTATTCTTCTTCGATGTTTCGACAACGATACTTCTTAAAAGCCGACTAATGATTTGAAACATCCCAGTTTATGGTAGTTCTGGGACTTCCTTGCTTGAATTTAGCGGCTTTCTCCTCTCTCCTCGAAAATCGGAACGTTGCTCGAAGGAGGCGATGGTCTGGTCCCGTGTAGAACTTAGGAACAACAGCGACGTCGGTCAGGCAAAACGTTCGATTTACTATGATGTGATCTATTTCGTTATGGTACTCTCCATTGGGAGACTCCCACGTCCATCGCTGAGAAAGGAGGCTTTTGGAATTGCGAGTTACCATGAATGGTTTGGGTCGTCATGATAAACTCGGATAGCCTCTCACCCTGTTCATTCCATTCTAGTCCGTGGGTCCCCGTGTGACGTTCTTCAAACGTTCTTCCAGGTCCAATTTTTGCGTTTAAAATCTCCTACAATGACCTTGAAGAATGTATGATCTTATCTATGTAGATATTATATTATATTATATATATTATATATATATGCATTTATATATTATGCATATATATATATATGCTTATATATGCTTCGCTGATATTCCATAAATAAGATCAATAACACCTCGGAGCGGCCTTAACAGAAGAAGATACTCATGTATTCAAACTATGCCGAGATTAATAGATAGTCGGTCCTGGGATATATATATATATATATATATATATATATATATATATTAGGTTTACAATAAGTACTCTGTCGCTTCTTTTTTTTACTATAACAGTAATAAAAATAAGGATATGCAAATTCATTTTCTGTTTGAAAGCGCGTTAGAAACGCTATTTATTTATTTGTTCTTTATACATAAAATCTTTTGCGTAGTTCTTTTTCTTATAGAACTTCAAAGATTACGACTTTTATACCTAAAAAATGCCATTTTTTGATTTAGTACTTTGGTAGTCTCAAGTGTTGATCTGATGATGCAATGTCAGGAGAGTAAGGCGGGTAACGTAACACCTTCTCAGATTCCCCCCTCCCCCCTCCCTCCCTCTCCACCTCAGCTTCTCTGTGACGTTTTCGGTCTGGGTCTGCAACATGAAGTTCGGTGTTATCATGCAGCACAATTGCAGAGTTCGCTCTGATTTTTTACGCCGAACACGATTTTTGCAATGACGAATTGAGTAACTTCGGTGTCGTTCAAATCTGTTCAATTCCCGCTCTTTTTGCATCTACAATTTGCCTGTATTCCTTCGAGATGGGGCTGGCTTCAAGCTTCAAGATTTTCTGCGCCGCTTCAATATCAATTTCCCCTAGGCTCTATTCGGCGCGAATAGCAAACAAATTTGTTTCCACGACATCTCCATCATCAAGCAACTATAGACAAGTTGTATACTAAAATGTTCAATAGGAAGTGCGCAGTCAAACGATGCCAAAATCACCAATTCAAATTACTTTTAGTTAATAAATCTGCGAAGTAAAGTTTTCTCAAGCGGGGTTATTTGGGTTACAAAAATCATCATCTTCAAACCTCTATAAAAATCCATCCCATAAAACATTTTGTACATAAGAAACATACAGATAAGAAGCGTTTTTAATGCACTTACAGAAAGAAGGAAACCTGCATATCATTGTCTCGTCTACTTGTTTATCTGATAGTTGTTGTATTGTACAAGTTATTAGTCACTTTTTACACTCTAACTACTACCACTGCTTTCTCAGGATTATTTTCCATGTCAGCGGTACTCTCCCGACGACAATCTACGTATCGTAGATGGATTATCGCCCACGCCACCATACAGTTTGGTAAGTTTATCACTCTCTACCATAGAATAACTTAGTTGTCATGATTTTTCAAAATGCTCTGTACATTCAAATGATCGTATGTCGGTACGGCTTTCCTTACAGAGCATGCCATACGATACTGGCGGAGATCTTTTTCAACGAGCTTTTTCTAAAAATGGGAACAGTTTCTTGACCGAAGACTTCTGGAATGAAATGAATGATTTATTAGTGCAATGGATAGAGTGAGTTACTCCAAAATTCGAAAAATGGTAGTAATGCACATAAAAAGCAAAATTATGGTTTTCTTGAGAAGAGAATGTGAATAGATTTGGTACATCTCCTGGTTCCAAACAATCGTAGCTTCAAACTATCAACTGGCGTGTCGCATGCGAAGACACAAGCATCGTCGCTCAGAAACGATTACACTACAGACTATATGACCTATAGATAACTGTTTTATTTGCAAACCTCTACATAAGAGCAACAGTTTTACTATGGAAGGTGCAAAATCTTCCCTTTTTGTTAAGATTCACCGCGTATTAAACGTGAGAAGCTCTAATTTCCTTCTTTCTCATTGAAACAGGAGATCTGAATTGTTTCACTCTTAGCAAGGTCTGCTCATTGTCATACGAGAGAAATGCTGTGGCATCGTACACGCTGAATTGTTGGAGAATTCTGACGAAGGCTTGTTCAACATGTAGAGTGCGTTCTTTATCCTCGAAATACTCATAAGTTTAGCTTACTTCTATTAGCTAGTGATATTTCACCAAATCTTTCCATACTTGTCTCCTTAATTATGTGTGCCTTACGCTTTCCTTGGCCTTTTCTAGAGGCTACCGCCGAACCTACGTCGACTTATCAAATTTAATCTCGTCGACACAATAAGATTCTTGGAGCTCCTCATGCTGCACGGCTATGATGTACGTCAACTCTGAGTTCCTTTCCCTTCAAAATTACTTGTCGTAGTTTTCGCATGCTTCTTTTCTCTAAATCGTGATATTCGTTACTTCAGGAGGTCTCCTCATTGTTGACAAACTTCGTCGTCGTGGTTTTGCACCATCATCTGAAGAAAAACGGAAGAATGAATGAGATCAATCCGAAATGGGTTCAAAGCAGGGAGGTTGTAATGCATTGCAACTATCATATCATGCCTTTCACTAATTCTGCTACTTTAGATGCTGCGTCTGACTTGCAAATATTCGACAAATATCGAGGTATTATTGGAAATCGTGCATGCAGTTTTGGAGATCCAGTCGCGGTTAGTGTTCGATTTTAACGAAGTTATCCCTATCTATGCCTAGGTTGCTTTAGCTTGACAGTGTTTGTGAGGACTCGTGTAGCGCTCATATTACAAGTGTTATCGCAGACACACAGAATGAATTGATGTTCCCTGAAATTTTCACTAGCTAAACTCTTTTGATAAGATAGAAATACTGACTTGGTAATCAATCAGAATTCATTTTATTTGACCGCGGCTTGCGGTGGCATGACGTAACAATGTATCCAATGATGCAGAGTGGCGTGCCAAAACTTTTGCGTCAGCTGGAATCGAACCCACATTCCATCCTTTTCCGGAGGCGCGTGCTGAACCGCTGCATTACCGACGCACGTTTTCGCTGCTGACAGATAACGCGTTGTAGCGTAGAAAGAGTGGTATCAAAAACTGGCACCGGTAATGCAACGGTTCAGCACGCGCCCTCAGATAGAGTGAAATATGGATTCCAATCCCAGCTGAAGCAAAAGTTTTTACATACCACTCTACACCACTGACTTGATACGTTGACATTACCTTCAGTCGCACCCATTATGGTTGAAGTCGAATGCATACCGGAACTCGAAGGAATAATACGATGCTGAACATAGTCCATTCTTTTTCCATAGTATTCGTGACCATAAGAGCTCATTATGTCATAGTGTTTGCGATGAGTTGGAGGCTTTGTTTGCCTTATGAATGACTTGCTTTCTCCAAAGGGAGACTACTTGAGGGTATTTTTGTATTTGGTCACATAAGAAAATTGGTATTTTCCTTGATTAGTGTGCGTTTGAAGCTGTTTGAGAGGGTAAGAAAACATGTGGAATAGATGATGACGAAACCGCTTCAAAGAACGATTTTTAGGCTCCTGGACGACATGACTTGTGACCGATTCGATCGACAAGTAAATCTACTTTCCTATCAACTTACGCAGATAAGCGGCCTTGTTATGGAAGCCAATCAGCGGATAATTGCGTGCCAGCAAATTAGGCCTGTATCCTACTAAGACCGTTTCCAAAAGATTCAATTCGCAGTACAAATTACTGTTGAGGTTTCTGCTACTTTTGCTTTGATGTTTGCCATTTTGTTTATTTTCTCAGTACTTGGTCTTGTTGTTTGAAAATCTCTACCCCCTTCCCATTCGTTGTTGAATTAACCACAAATGATGAGGGTGAATGCTAAAAATTTTGAATACTATTGTTTTTCCTCTGAGGCCTGTCTATTTTGGGCCTACGCAGAGTATCTCCATTCTCATTCTCCACTAAGCATCTTTGTAAAGAATAATAAGGGGGTTGCTTTTGTGTTGCCTCTCTAACACGACGTACTTATAGGCGCATTTGTAGACTGTGACAAGATAGAAAGAAAGTACCACACGTTAAATGTCCATCAAAACCCTGAATTAGATCATAACCGTTTTGTTTTTTCAAGTCTACACGTGCACTAATTTTCCTAACATGCCTTCAACGGCAATTAGATTAATGAGGACTCGAAGCACTAAGGCTGTTCGCGATTCTGCCCGTTTCGAAGTGGTGTCAGACAAGTGTTGCTAATGCTCCAACGCTGACTATAGTGGAAGAAGAATCGGCGAAGTGTGCACTCATTCAACATCGCCGAGAGAGGACCGTGAACGACAAAGATCTTCTCGACGTTCTAGAACTTCACGCGACAGCCAATCTCATCGCTCATCACGAAGTAAATTAAAAGTTGCTTGAAGGAATCATTCATCAAAAAGTCTGAGGTCTAAGAAATATGGATTCAAAGAAGCGAAAGACGATAAAAATCCGAAAAAGACAAAGAAAATTTCTGAGTCGTCAGCAGTCGCTGTGAAAGCTTGAAAATCTCGGCTTCGTGAAGTGAAGGGAAGATTCAAACGAGCATAGGAAGATTCTTTCTCAATAGAAACCACTCTTTGACCAACCATGCAACTTATACTAGCAACTAATAACTGGTTCGTGTAGAAAAAAACCAGTTGTTTGGGAAACGTTTAACAGCATCAGGTATTTAGTAGGCTACTGTAGTGGGCTTTCATTAAAGCCGATTTCGATGGTTTGCACGAAACACTTATCTAAAGCAAAAACGGCGTTAGTACCTTAATGCGTTGGTTGTCACTTTGCCTTGAAGTTTTCATTCCATTCGTGATAGTGCAGGCAAGAAATAATTTTAAATTGACGACGAAATTATGCTCAATAATCAGGAAGCTTTTGTTGGCTCTTTCACATGTATGGGTATAAATTCATATTTTGATTATACTATGTAGTTCACGATCTCGCTGATAATCTCTTTTATGAGAATTGCGTTGCAGTCTGTATTACCTCTTTATTAATGCGGGACCATTTGCATACAGTTACATGTAATAAATTACCACCATATATGTCGGGTGGAGCGGTAGCAGCGCGTAATAAAAATAGCATGCATATCAGTCATAGTCATGAGACGATAAAATGAGGTCTTTCTTATTATTCTCTTCTGATCACAATCTCCCAATTTTTTTTCTTCTTTGATGACTGCGAAGTTTTTACTCATTGTTAAAAACCTGTATGTTCGCAGCAACGCAAAAGTTGCACGTAATCAGTTGAGCCAAACACGTAAATAGGACATAGCTTCTAAATTAATTAATATTTCGGGAACGACAAGGCTAGCCCCGCCTCGCCGCCACGTGCGATGGTAACCGTTTGTAATCGAAAATTTGATATTCTTAATTATTTATTTCACTTGTGGCATATTGTATTGCATTCTCGTATTATTTTAATTGCATTATTATTATTTCTTATGTGAATATGTTGTACGTTGATATGTTATGTTATAAGTTGCAGTTTATTATATTGGTGGCGAATAAATAGTCAAAAATTATTCAATCGCCTTAAATTACGATGTTGCGTTATGAAATACGATGTGATATGGAGTGTTAGTAATGGGCTGCATAAGGACAGAAGAATGAAGCTTTCAGGGTTGATCAATCCCTAAGGGATGCGCCATGCATTCGTCTTCATTTTCTAACTTCGTTTGAGGTGAGCGAAAGTATATCTGCCATTTACAATGACTCGCGGTGGCCTCCCGCTAAACCGAGTCAGTGCTGCTCATCCTCCAAGACAGGTCTGAGTTTAGTATGGTACCAGTTTACCCACCCTAAAGATTAAGATTAGATCGAGTACAGAGCCTTTTTGAGAATGATAAGTCAGTTGCTTAAGCCTGTGACGGTGGTGTCGCCCACCTCATTAGAGGCACACACCCCATACTCAATCCCAGTTTATATCAAGGATGGGGAGCTGTATTTTCGGCACATCTGACCCTCTAACACAATGCTCCACAACAGATTTTTCTTGTAGACATCCAATGGACTGTTTTTGAGCCTCGCGTTGAATAAGGTTTGTGAGAACGCTTAAGTCCTTTTTGTGAATGGTGCTTCATTAGCAACAGTCGATTGGAAAGATGTCTACAAATTTGCTGTCAGTCGTAATCCAACAGTGAAGAAATGGTGGTAACCACAGTCACGTTCTATCACCAAAAACACGTCTCCATATGCCTGCCGTGTAATATAAGAAGCATAAGTTGTGAAGCTTAAAAATTTCATTGTTCCAAGGTTATAGAGCAGGATGAATCGATGTAAGCTCGGTGGTTGCTTACAGGAGGCAAAAATAGAAAAAAATGGTTGAAGACGGTTTCAGATTGACGACATGACGAGTCCTATACGATTTCAGTCTCAAGAGCTGGGTGACTACAACGAATCGCAGTAGTTATGTGAAATATTGCATGAAACGTTTGGCGCTGATTAATTTTCAAAGCATAAAACATGAACTTGACTTTGTCAAGCATTGTGAAGGTGATTTAATATATATCTTGCCTATGCAGAATTGGGCTTGCGACTGACGGTGGTTTTGCTTTCTCAAACAAATAAGACGTCGTCTTGGATACTCCAAGCCACTGATGCTCCAAACATTTCGTTGAAATAAAAGCTGAACATAGGTCCTACCTTGCAATGCAAATAGATTTCCGTTTTTAACTCAGAGTTTGAGGAAATGGTGACGTTTCCCACACGATGATGGCAGCTGAGCAATCGTTCATCTATGCGTATCTATTCATCGTCCCACCAAAGCATCTATACCACTCTTCCTTAATTGAGCGTTCACATCCTCTACTCGGCTTCTTTTAGATAGCTTGCTTAGGGAGCTTCGATTTTTTATGGCACCAGCTAATCAAATATGCCATTCGTCGACAAAACTCAGAAAATGAAATTAATTTTGGATCACTAGCTACCTGCTCTTCTCTTGTATAATCGCAATCTGCTACAGTTCAGAACATTTTAAAAAAAGGATAAAGCTCTCGGCGTCGATCAATTTCTGAGGGATGCGCCATGCATTCATCTTCATTTTCTAACTTCGTTTGAGGTGAGCGAATGCATATCTGGCATTTACAATGACTCGCGGTGGCCTCCCGCTAAACCGAGTCAGTGCTGCTTATCCTCCCAGACAAGTCTGAGACCTGTCTGGTACCAATTTACCAATCCCGGAGGGATGGATGGCTTGGTGAGCCACGAACACGAGATTGAAACACTGATCTCGTGTGTGACGCAGAGCACCTCTAACCACTGCGCCGTATGCGCTCTTTTTAGAACATTTAAACGAAAAAAATCGTACAGTTTTGAAAACGGCCTAACAAAGGCCAATTTCGGGTAGTTAGATGAGTGAGCTTATATCTTTACATGTAAGAGATAGGAATGTTTCAGTGAGTATTTGGAAGACATAGAAAAGAGCAAAATCACTGCACAGTGGATGTAAAGATCGCAATTAGCTCACGATGCACATGGACAAAAATTGAGAATAGTCCTGAGTCGTCAGATAATGGAAAATCAGGCATGGTTATGAGTGTGATAAGGATGGTCAGTGCACTCAATATGTCAAACAAGCTTTTGTTACAGTTTTCCAACACTTCCATGTGCTTAATGTGACATCAATTCGTCCGTATGACGACGAACACACCTTCTTAATGGTGAGACAGTTGAGGTCTTCAATTCTAACAAATAAGAACAAAAGTGGAACTTCATAATATTAATAAGTGGTGCATCTGAACAAAGAAGCTGAGAATTTTGCACCTTTCACAGGCAAAAAGTGCTGCCCTTGTCTGAATATTACATGCAAATAAATGGCTAAGAATTTACACCGTTCATTTCAAGCATTTTCTTAAAACGACGCTCAAATTTCAATATGGTGATTATCCTTCCGTCATCTGATGACAAAGTGATTATCCATCCATCATCTGATGATTGACTTTCCCATGTTCTGGAATGTCAAAACGAAATAGATTGAACAGCAAAGCTGAATCATCCAATATAGTCTTTTTTTGTTGAGCAAGAATGCCTCGGAGAGCTTTGTTATAAAATAAAATTGACAGTTTTTATATGTTGTGGAGGGTTTAGAAAAACCTAGTCGTTGAGCACTAACGACACTTGTCAGTGAAAAAGATGTTGATATCTTTTGGAATATCCATTCACATTGATCTTATATCTTGTGATTAGACTATAGTTGATCCATTTTCTTATAATGCCGACCATGAAGCCAATTGTGCTCAGAATCTCACATTTCTTCCGCGCTCACTATCCTTTTCGCAAATTTTCAATCCGCATTTGAAACAGTGGGGAAATATAATGGAGGAGATTTAGCACAGTAACACTCTTTAGTGCTCTGTCACAATCTACGGGATCAAAAGATAATTCTTTGGACAAAAAATTCCTTTGCTTCCTTCGAAAACCAATTGTTGGCCCCCAATTATGCACTTAGTTATGGTAGTGGACGCGTTCGCATAGTTGACAGTCCCAATCAAGTTCACCCACGGTGCTGATGGATCAGTCACATTCGGACCCTCTGTTTATGGTATATGACTAAATGGAAGAACTTTTTCTAATTCACTTAAAGCACTACTCTAATCTTTCTATGTTCACATCACTAGTAAACGCGTTGTATCTTTAGAACCCAAATAAGTAGTTGTATTGTTCTCTCAAAATTAACCTACCCGAATGCAAACATTTTCAATCCTTCTAGTTGCAGTATCTGGTTATGTCAAGCAATTGAGATGTGACGACCGTGTGGTTTTCCACGGATATTTTAGTGAAAAACCAGTCATATTATTTATAAGGTGCTATTCCGATTCATTCTAGACCCAAGACTTTATCATTTAAAGCTCACCATTCTGGGGAGATTATTTGAATAGTTCTGAAATGACGGTTCGTTAACTACTGTCAAAGAATAATATGTTACAGATACAGCAACGAAGAGCACACAGGATGGCAAATCTCTTTTTCGCAAATTATTAGAAAGTTTTAGTGAGAATCTTCTGTTCCCTACGAAATACAATAGGCACTACCAGAGGTTACAGAGCAACACATAAATAGATTCATAAAATAAACCATAAAAATATGCATCTCTTCAAAAAATATCCATATTTTCCAGAGCACTGCTTTCTCGCGTAAGATTTTTTTTACCGAAACTCAAAGATCATCAGCACATATGTGACATATAAGGGAGACACGACAAATGCCCGCTTGCAAAAAGCCAAAAGCATTTAGAATCCTATAATCTGTCTTAAGTTATTAGAAAGAAGAAGAGTTTCAGACAGCCTCAATGCGATAAAAATGGGAAATAAATGATTTACAGGAAGACCTTTGTTTTATCGCCATTTTAGCAATGTTATGCTCAAACGATATAACAAGGATTATTGACTGATATGCAGAACCTAAAAATGGCTACAAGTCTGCATGATTTACGCCGATGTAGATTTACGAAAGCAAAGGTGTTGATGCTTGGTTGCTGGCAGCTTCGACAGTGCAACAGTTAGCTCGGGAACCTGGCTAGAGCGAAGCGCAGGTTTGACTTCAGCGTAAGGTTCAGAATTTTGTAATTCAGAAATCTCAAATATTAAGCCAGAACATAAGATTTTTTGCAACTTTTCTTCTTTAATATTGTTTTACAGCCACTCGTATTTTCAAAGGCATGGTATGTTTCCTAAATGAGAAATTATACGTATCAATTTTACGTGACACAAAGTCTGTCACAGAACATTCAATCGATTTGTTACATTACCTACAAGTGAGAGCTTTACTCGAAAATGGGCAAAAATTTATCACTAAGCGATTCTGGATTGAAATGCATTACTTACAAGTGCGATGAACAGTAAGTTACTTCGAAAATTTCAAAAATAGTAGTAATGCATCTAGAGAGCAACACCCCACTTTTCCTAAAGAAGAGAAGATTAGATTTGGTACATATTACTAGTATCAAAGAACGGCAACTTCGCGCTATCAGCTATTTTGTCGCAAAGGTAAAACGCAAATACCGCTGCTCAGAAACAATAGCACATCAGATCCTATGACATTCTGATCACTAAGAATAAATTTTTAGTGTTTTATTTACATATAATATTAATGCCTCCAAAATGGTTCACAGCCTTATTGTGGCTGGAAGATGTTCGTGATTGTCGGACTGCGAAGTACATCGAGGGTGGGGGTTCAATAACCCCCTTCCTTCACCCCGACTTCTCCCTCCCCTTCCGCCCTCATCAGGGCCACCCGAGGTGAGAAATGTTCCAACATTACCATCCGGAGAATCCAGCTCAGATTGAACTGTACCACAAATGACCGCCGTCTTGATAGCTCTTAATCGTAAGGTGGTAATCTTCTACTGATCCACAAGGGCTGGCGAGTGCTTCAATGTGGTAGCGATCTGAGAAAGCCCGGCTACCCCTTCCTCGAGACTCTAGGAACAAGCACAGCTAAATCAATACATTTATGTGCTGAAGTCTAAAAAATCGTGGAGACGGACCGTCTTAGTATCCAGGTATATTATTTGCACAAAGGCAGCAGCATCTACTTTTAGAAGGTGCCAATTCTTCTTGTTTTTCGTCCAGAGAAACCTCGGGCTAACCTTGCAAACCGTTTACAATTCTGAGTTTGTTCTAATTCATTAAAAGTCGAGAATCTAAATAGTTTCACTTTGGGAAGGTGTTTATATCGCTCAAACGAATCCCTGTCACGTCATACACATGCGAAAATTGGGATATCGTAGCGAAAGCTTGTTTAAACATGCCTGAATTCCCGTTAGTTAACAACATGATACTACAATCAGTTTTTCTCTCCGTACACCGTAAGCCAAGACCACGAATCGGTCTTCGGTAGGCAGTTTTAACGCCGCACGTTTTTTTTTCAAACATGCTTTATTCATAAAACATCATGCGATTGTTTCATTTTCTGAATCATGTCGGCGGACGGCATATTTGATTCTGTCATACTTGACATATTCTGATTACGATGATTGTTATGAAGTCCTTTGCACACTCAAAACACGGTGACGTCACATGTTAAGAGCGCATATAGCTGATTTACTTGACATCATCCTTTTACTACGGTCGAAAGGATAGTACTGGGGCATTTAAATAAGCATGAGGTAACTCCCATGCATATCAAGGAAACATTACATTTTCCTACGCGGGATTTTCCCACAGAAGCCTAGATCCTGTTCGTTTCTATCCTCACTTTGTTACAAGCCTGGGCCATGTCCATCGACACAAACGACGTTCGTGTTTCATTGGGTCGCGACTGGGGAAAGGGTCTTTTCACAGCGAGCTGCAGTCGATGAAATCAACAAAATTGATTTAGAAGGCACAACAAGCAAATCTGCTGCTGTACGCTGGTTTCAACGTTTTAATGCCAGAGATCCTGACCTCCAAGGCAAGCCTTGTTCAGGACGTCCAACAAAATTGAACAACAAAG